>PKMM01032469.1:367915-395486 GCA_002933915.1 Eutrema heterophyllum | reverse complement strand
ATATATATATATATTAAAAAGGATAGGATATAAAGACAAGGAAGAAGAAACCATAATGATTTACTTATAAAAAAAAGTAAAGTAGCTAATGCTAAAATACCGAATATGTGTACGTTTCTAATGATAAGTTAATTAACACATTCATTAAGAAAACAATTTGTGATATTACTTATCAATCAAAAATACGATATAATCTACGAATCGGCTAAAATTTTGTTGCCGACTTGCAAAATATTTGTTTTTTTTTATCGTTTCTAACTCATATACGTACATATTTAAATTTAAACCCGAGCTATGACATAGCAACAACACTAACACTACTAACCACTAAGGTATAAATAAACATATGATAGTTTTAAAATTATTATATTGAAATAGATATATTTAAATTCAAGAAACAAAATTATAGATGAAAAGGTTTTTTCTTCAGTTTTGAAGAATTAGCAGCATCTTCGATTCTTTATACTTTTTTTTTGTTTTTTGGTCAATTCTGTATACTTTTCAACTTAAATAAAGTAAACAAAGTTGCAGAATGTGATTGTATGGTGGATATTGATTTAATCAATATGTTTTGAGGAGACAGAGAGAGATGAGGGTTAGGATTAGGATTAGGATTAGGAGAAATACGAAGAGAGGGGTTTAGGTCGACCAACTGGTTGTTAAGGATATAAACTCCTTAACCATACATTTATAACATC
This sequence comes from Eutrema heterophyllum, assembly GCA_002933915.1. Lineage (NCBI taxonomy): Eukaryota > Viridiplantae > Streptophyta > Magnoliopsida > Brassicales > Brassicaceae > Eutrema > Eutrema heterophyllum. The sequence continues at coordinate 394,788 of PKMM01032469.1, read as the reverse complement.
TTTTGCAATTTTTTTCTTCTCTATACCAATGATTTGATTCCAAGAATCAACAAGCAAGAAGCAGGAAGTTCAAGCACCCAACCAGATTATGGCTTCCTGAAGCAAGATTCTTCAGAAAACAAAGTTTTTATTTGATATCTTTTTTTCCTCTTATTTTATATTAAATAAGAAGTAAAAAGTTTTTATTTGCTTTCTTTCTTCTGGGGGAGGGAGAGAATGATATGGTTCTTTCACGTGTGACATTGATGAGATTATGACTACAAATTATATACCCCTAGAAGAAGAAAAATAAAACAAGAGAAAAGGGCGTAACCTTTGATTCCTTCCTCTTAAAATTTTTGGAAAAAAGCAACAAAATCTTTCACATTTGTAATTTGGGATCATCATTTTTTTTTTCTAATTTCCTTTTAAGATTTGGATTGTCTTCTTCAACAAAGCAGCAGAGTATATCCAGGTAAATTTTCTAATCTTTCTTTATTTCTCTTTCAACTTCTGTTTTTTTTTTGTTTTTCTCTGGATGTTGCTTACATCTCCATAATTGCATGCATAGCCATAAATTCAAAACATGATGTATATGGACCTGCTCTGTTTCAATTGTCTTTGAGTATTTTTTTTTTTTAATTTCAGACATTTCCTCCATTAGTTAAGTTCTTATAACAAGGTGAAATTTTTTAAAGGATCCGTTTTGAAGAATGATGAAAAACTCAAGTTTGTGTTTGATCTGAAGGACAAGGGACTATGGAACTCAATTGATCCAAGAAAAACACTCCATTGATACATTTCGATGGAGAATTATCCGGAAACTCAGCATCTTCCCGGAAATGCAATGATCCACATGAATCCTACAGTTTCTTCCTCCGAGGAATTAGCCGGTAGAGGAAGAACTGAAGCTAACAATGTATCAGCCTTACAAGAGAGGCAAGTGTTGTCCAGATTTGGCGGAATTTCGCAAATGCAGGACATTCAAGATTTCGGTTCTTGGAGAGATCAAGCGAGTGACAGGAACGGTTTCCAGCTTATGAGCGCGATGGCAGGCACTACGAGAGTTCTTCAGACCGGTCAGGGATTGTTCCTTAGTCTCGGTTCACAGATTCTCCCTGGGATTCATCAAATGAGCCACCAAAGTATGGCGCCAAGAGCCGAGCATTTTAGAGGCAATGAATATGCAACACAGAGCTTTCAGGGTGGGAATCAGAACTTGGATGTTGTGAGAACAATTCCCAACTCAAAGTATCTCAAGGCGGCTCAACAGCTTCTAGATGAGGCTATTAATGTAAGGAAAGCTCTGAAGCAGTTTCAGGCAGAGGGAGATAAGAACAACGAGAACCCTCAAGAACCGGATCAGAACCTTCAAGACTCGAGCCCGAATCCTCCAGCTGAAATCTCTCAATCGGAGAGACAAGATATGCAGAGCAAGTTGACAAAACTCTTGTCAATGTTGGATGAGGTAATGACTTGAAACCTTTCTTCTTTTGATCTTGCGGTAGCGACTTCTTAATAGGATTCGATCGTTTGTTTGCAACTGTGTTTGCTTTTGCATATATATGTTATAAATAGGATATTTTATTCAAATAAATTCATAAATCTAATATTTTAAATGCAAATACCAAGTGCAAACATTGATTTTATCATGAAAAAAAATGTGTAGTTTAAAAAAAAAAATGCAAAAGCATGAATTAGCGTTTAAAACAAACACAGCCATAATGTTAAATCATTTGCTATATAATTATGTTGGATTTTTGTATTTGATTTTGGTAAAGGTGGATAAAAGATATAAGCAATATTACCAGCAGATGCAGATAGTTGTATCCTCCTTCGACGTGATAGCAGGTTCTGGAGCCGCTAAGCCATACACGGCACTAGCTCTTCAAACCATTTCGCGCCATTTCCGTAGCCTAAGAGATGCGATATCCGCACAAATCCTCGTGACACAAAAATGCCTCGGTGAACAAGATGGATCAGATGGGAACAGAGTTGGGATTATAAGCCGGCTTAAGTACGTTGATCAACATTTAAGACAACAGAGAGGTTTTATGCAACCTCAGGCTTGGAGGCCTCAACGCGGTCTACCTGAAAACTCTGTTTTGATTCTCCGTGCTTGGCTCTTCGAGCATTTTCTTCACCCGTAAGTATCTTCTTAATCTTTTCTCCCATAGATTCTTCATAAATAATGCTGATTACCGTTTGGAATCATGAACAGTTACCCAAAGGATTCGGACAAGATCATGCTAGCAAGACAAACAGGGCTGAGCCGCGGTCAGGTACCAAATGCTTTATTTGAAGATTGTTTCTTTATCTTCATAGTTTTATTTATTGATTGATTGTTGTGTGTTTGTAAAAGGTCTCAAACTGGTTTATAAATGCGCGTGTGCGTTTATGGAAGCCGATGGTGGAGGAAATATATAAGGAGGAATTTACAGAGAATGATTCCAACTCGTCCTCTGAAAATACACCAAAAATGTCTGAGATAGGACCTGCTGCTGCTGATGAAGATCGAACTCAAGAGTTATCACAAGACCGGAGCAAACCGGACCATGGACATGGATATGGTGTGGAAACTTGTGGCATGGTCCAGGGCAATCAAATGGATGGTAGGCGGCTCGTGACGGTTGAGCCTACATATCATGTGGCTGAGATGTCAAGATTTGGTGGTGGTGGTGATGTGTCTTTGACTCTAGGACTTCAAAACTCTCAAGGGCATGATAATGTTGTGGCTATGTCTAGTGAGGCGTATAACAGCTTTTCCGGGGTGGATATTTACGAGAATGCCATCCCGGGAGATGAACTGGAGTATGTAAACCCTGGGAGTCGCCAGAATCGGATAAGTTCTTCACAGTTGGTACATGATTTTGTAGCTTGAAGAAGATTGCAATGGAGAGGAATAAAGAGTAGGTGTGAGTGATGTTATGATCAGTCTCAATTCTTTAGTGGAAGAAAGTTGGTCAGAGAAAAAGATTTTAGAATATTTGTATAAAGAAAACATTCTTTTGTGTAAGAAATTATAAGTGAGGTTAGGTCACTGGGACCAAACACAATATGGGAAATGAAATTTGAGATCTGCAAGAGATGAACATTTTAATCCTGGTTTCCTGTAATCAAACGCATGCAGTACGGTTTATGTTGGTTTAGGTAGACACGAGCGAATATTCAATTTTTTTTCTTTCATATCTAAATCCAAATTTTTTTTTGGGAAAGGATGCACATATTAATTCTGTATCCGTTTCAGAATTTATCGAATACTGATTTTCGACGATAAAAATTCTATAAAATATCCATATAAAAACATTTTAGTCCTTTAAGAAAAAAAAAATCTCTAATTTTATTAAAAAAAAAATTGTAACAAAATTGATGATAAATATACGGTTATATCAAAGATGTTTATTTTTCGTGTATCACAATGAAGACGATACTCCTTGAGTTGTTTTTTTTTACAACAATTACAATCGTGAGATTTGAAATTGAACTCTAGTGGAAGCCTCCAAAAACAGTTGAAAATACTTCTTGATTTGTTTTTTAAGTAGTAAATGAATGTAGCTCGTTAATGCATTATCATCCATTAATTGCGTGATTACCAAACCATATAGATTGTAGTGATGAAGTGACATGCACTATTCACCAAGCTCACACTCCTATATATGAGCAAAGACTATATAATCGTTTACTAGATAACATATCTTCAAACTTATATGATAACTGGATTATCATTCATACTTATTGCAATGTTAGTCTTTAGGTATATATATATAATATATATATTATACATATCTCATAAAGTCGGCATCTATATATAGTCGATCCATGATATGATCAATTGGGAATGAGCTTGAAAGGAGGCCTCACGACCTTTGTTTTAGGACTGAAGTGATCATAGTCTCTTGAATTCATTCTCAGAATTCTCTCATGTTCATGTATCCTTCTTTCCACCACCTGTCCACATATAGAATTCACCAACGTATTTCTAATTACTATTGAAATCAAATCATCTAATTAACTATTGAAAATCAAATTATTTTGCTTTACAAATAATAACTATAAATATACAACGCAGCTTAGTTGGCAACTTTTGGGGGTTAAAACGACTAACCTCATGATGATCGTCTTGGCTAAAGATCAGAATAGATGGTCGGCCTACAAAAAAAAAAAAAAAAAAAAAAAAGAAGAGATTTGTTTGTTCTCATATCCAAGATTTAATCACTCCAAATAATGCTAACATCTATGTCTAAAAATTGGCCAATAAGTATTTAGAAAAGCACATGTGCAGTTCTTAAGGTTATATAATCTTAATTAATTTCTAAAAGAGTGAGCAAGTATTAGGCACGTGAAGTTGCGGAGAAAAGCTGCAAACAAAGGATATATATGTAGAGGGAGAGAGGTAAGAAACAAACCTGCAGAAGATAGAGTAAACGCTGAAGCTGAAACAAGAAGAAAGATGAAACCTAGTTTCTTCACCAATGGCAATAAACCCATCTTCTTCTCCTTTCAATTTTTCCTCTAAGAAATAGCAAAGTTAATGAAAGTGTTTGATGCGCTCTTAAGCTATATCTTGTGGATTTAGATACACCTTATCAAAAAAGAGAAGCCCATGCGTTTGGTTTATCACTATATATAATCTCTAAGGAAATAACACCATTACAAGTTAACTCATTCCCTTTAAATTAAAAAAAAAAGTAGGTTTTACAATACCATTAGTTTGTGTTTAGAATGAGATTGTACCAAAATTATAAATAAATAAAAATACTATTACGAATTTGATTCATCCATCACCTAATTAATGCAAATATCTCTTAATGCTTTTTGGTTTTATTTATTATTCATAAAAATGGTGGGATTGGAGAAAAAGTTGAAAGGAGACCACTTTCCTGTTGTTGGCCACAATAAGTCTAAAGAAGTTAGTGGCTTTGATTATTTAATACGAGTGGTTTTATTGTTTCATTTGTAGAAAAACAACAATCATCTATAACTCAATTACCAAACCATCATAATGGTTGAATCCTTGAAGACTAGTACGTAATTCAATATCAGTCAAAGCTCTATTCTTATTCTCCAACCAAGAGCAATCGCTAAATATAACCAACTGAATAGATATAATGGTACGATCCTCTTTTAATTGATACATATGATGATATAAACGATTGTGCTAATTCAAATTGACTGATCACAACATGAAAATATAGTGACGTTTAATAGGATCTAATAAGTAATAACTCAACAGGCCAACAATTATTTTTATCTAACTAATGTGCACAAATTCATTAGTCTCATTAATAACAAAAAAAAAAAATCAATGATCTCAGTAACAATATCAATAATATCATAAATTAATAAAATGAAAAACTGCCTTCAATCGACCATGACAACCTACTGATTAGTATCGTTTTTGTGCCATCACTCGGATGTAGATCTGATATAATTTATATTGCTAACAAAAAAAGAATTGTCTTCAATCCATCAAAATCTGCTGAAAATTAAGTTTTCATCGGATTCTTTGAATAACGTTAAGAATCATAATCTTTTTAAAATATGTCAAACTTAAATGGATTGCTGATTGTGATTATGGAAAAGAGAAAGTGGTTTTGTTTAAACTTTGCTTTGATGAACTGATTCGTCGCAATAAATAACTTAAATGGATTGCTGATTAATTGAGATCATGGAAATAGAACAAAGTTGTTTGAACTTTGCTTTAATGAGCTGATTCGTCACTATAAATTATTTTCGACGTATTATCTTATGGTTTCACTTAAAATAGGATGTAAAGATGATGTAGTGGATGATGACCGTACTCTCACGATTCTGAATTTCATTTTTATTTTGTCACAAATATTTTATTAAGCTACTATGAGTGCACATCCTATCATAGGATACACACAACAAACCCATGGCCATGACTACTTTCCAGAAGAAAAAAATCCGGATAATTAATTTTTGATTAAAGAGTTTGACTGATAATAATGTGTTTATTAATACCCCAGGAGTATATATTATTTATAATTATTGTTTTGTCGTATACTATCTTGTTTATTAATTAAAGTAAAACTAGGACTTAATCCGCGCTAGCGCGGAGTAATTTTTTAAAAAGAAATTGTTTTGAAATTTAGGAAAATTGCTTTTATTTGAATTTTATAATATATCTAACTCATGATTATATATAGAGTTGTCAAACGGAATAATTTGTCTATTTAATCCGTTTTGCTCATGACTAAAATATTATTCGGACTAACCAGCAAAACATATAATCTTGAAAACATAACTCTAATATGCACTGTTTAATGACTCTAGTTTTGTGGATAGTTCACGATTTTTTTTAAAAAAAAACAATTTTTTTGTGTCTAACTTTTTATAAAATTAGAAAAATATTTTTCAACTTTTATTTTCATATATATTCAAATAAAATATAATAAACGATAGTGAAAAGTATAGCAAGATTTTGAATAGATTTTTTCTTTGAATATATATGGATTGATTATTATTTTAAAATATATAATATTGAAAATAATTAAGAAACTAAATAGTAAATAACATCTTTAATGCTAAATAAATATTTTCCATATTTTCATCAATAATTTTAAAAAATAATTATATATTTTCCTATTTCAATTATTTTTTCTGGCATAATACGTAATAACTTACAGCAATGTCGTTCTTAACTAATATTATAGAGCTGATGTTTTACTCTGAGTTAGTTAATTTTTTCTGCCCAACTCGAACCGGAAAAATTATAGAATTTCACTCTGACGCTCACAAATCACAACTAATTAATTCTAAAATCTAAACCATCACAATACAAGGTAAACCTATTGGGCCGGCTAAACTCTTTCAATGGCCCATATATTGGTAGTTATTAACGCATAGGCTTAGTAGTACACTTGTAATAGACAGGCACATTAGAATCAATTAATCAAGCATGTTGTAGATTTGCATTAACATGTATCTCATGCTTATGTTTTGACAAGTTACTCTTTGCCCGATATCATGATGATGGATGTGATCTTACTGTCTGGATTCTCGATGACGAAACAACATGGTCCAAACATGAATTTATTGTTCCCCTGACCCGTGGTTTCTTAGAGATATGCAATTACAAATTTATTGGTACGGCTCATACTGGCAAGCTCATATACGCACATCGGTATATATGCCTCGTTCCACGAGGGATTTGATGGCTCGCTCATCGAACAATATGTCTTTTACTACGACTCCATTTGAGGGATTGAACTTACGAGTTTAATTCAATCTTTATTCCAAAAATATTCGAACCCAAACATCTGTTGTTAGATTCGATGAAGCATAAACAATTACACATGTAAAAGAACATTAAACTGTGCATGTCGGCTATGACTTTTGACTTCCTAGTGTAATTTTTGTACATACGTGTAAATTTCTCAAGCAAACTAGAATATAATTCGAATGGGATTGATTTGGAATGGACTATAACTTAGCCGCCTATGCTTTTCTTGTCTCATCATGGAATTGTTTGGAGTTTTTATGTTTTTTTTTTTAGCGTTTTGAAGTTTCATATTAGTTCATTTATAAAGATTTTTCTTTTTGTTATAGATTTATAAAGACTTTTCACAGCTATTGTTAGTCTTTATTCTTTATCTATTTTCAATATTAATGTACTAAAACATTTCTCTAAAATTTACATCATATATAACTCTTTGATTGTTTGTTTTTGAGTCTTTATCTAGTTAAAGTGTCTTTTAAAAGTTTTTAAATTATTCACCTAGTATTTAAAGTACATCATCATTATGAGCATCGTCTTCGCCATTATCATTCAGAGCAACGTCCTGATCACCATACTCAATTCAGTATCAGTAACTTCACCTAGCCAAGTCCGATAAAATAACAAAATCATCCAGAAAAAAAAAACTTTTTAATTCATTATAACTACTCTGTTCCAATGTCCATTTTCATATAATCATTAACACTATAATCGAAAGCTCGATCAACTCTCTTACTTACACCAACAACGACTCCAATGGTGTAGTTCTGTCTCATGCAAGAGACCTTCTTCCCAAGACGAAAGTTCCTAGACACAAGCGCTACGTCTTTTCTTTTGTAGTGGAAACTGGTGGGGTCCAGCAATTGAAAACAATTATTGTGTTTTTGTGTTGTTAGTGACTTGCTTACCTTATTGAAGCATATATATATATGCAGTTCAAGGTTAAGTTTTCAAATATTAATCAAATAAGAAAATCACAAAAAATAGATATCGTAAGAGTCACCAGGATGATAAGAATTCATAAGAATGATCATATTTTTACTTTACAACATCACTAACTATGGATAATTAGGATTCGTGCTCGTGGGGTTTCTATAATAAAATCATTGATAGTTTGGTTTGTGATTCTATGCGTCCTTGTGGACTCAGTGAAAATGTGAAATCAATAAAGGAAATCGAGTTTATGTTCCTATCATAGCATTGCAAGAAACTAAATAGTTAAGAGCCATAATAGATTTCCAGTTTATTATATCTTCGCATAAAACTTCAACATAACGGCAGAACTTGGCGTCTTCCAACAAGTTTTGTCAGTTGAAATTTTTAACAAGTCCTCTAATTCTTTTTTTTTAACAAGTCCTCTAATTCTTTTTTTTTTAACAAGTCCTCTAATTCTCATTTCCACAGTTCCCTAATATCAAAGAGTTCAAAATAGTAATTAATCATAAGTTAACCGATTCTATGATAAAGTTGTCATTTCAAAAAATTCTCCACAAAAACAACTCAATAGTTAAATATTATTGTTTGACAGATAGTAATCTTAGAGTTAATAATCTATTTAGATGTGATTTTCGCTAAATCATTTCTAGAATTCTCCACAGTCCAATGATTTATAAATTTTTGTGATATCCCATATACTAATTGTCAACTTCTAACTACCATAGATTTGTACATAAATTTCAATATTGTATAAGCCATGTCTCCTTTTTGCTTTTTGCTTATACAAATATAATTTGTTCATGCTATGCACCAATTCATCATCGATGTTTCCAACATTAAATTTGTATAAGTAATATTCATATAAGTTTAACTATAAAATATTTGTATTTGTTTGCCAAATTCTAGATTTCCCCCCTTTTATTTGCTTTGAACCTTTATACAAAAAGCACCGACTTCTTCCCATTATTGGCTTTTAAAAACACTGTGGACTGTAGTCCCTAATTGTACGGTTGTTTATTTCTTTATATATATAAAGTAAATAATATATAATTATATGATAAGTAAATTTCCAACTACGAATATATGAATTAAGTTCAATCAATATATATGATAAATTTTTATTAGTTGTAAAAAACTATTATATGGTATTACATTTTTAGATTCATATTAATAAAAACATTTAAATTTTAAAATTGTTGCTGAAATGAAGAAGTAGGAAAATTTATATGATAAAGACACTATCAGTTACGAATATTTGACTTAAATTCAATCAATAAATCTGGTAAATTTAATTAGTTTGTAAAAATTTATTATGTGGTATAGTATCTTTAAATTCATATTAATAATATAAAAAAATGTTGCGAAATGAAGAAGTAGGAAAACAACTTCAATAAGAAATTTTATTAAAAAAATAATAAATCGCTATCTTAAAGATAATAATTATTAAAAATCAGTTAAATCTAGAAGAAGAAAAAATATATCAAGGAAAAGAAAGTTAATATAACAAAAATCCACAATTTTTACTCTCTTATTTAACCAGAAAATGGATATAATAGGTTTGATTCGTGAAAAAAAAATATTCATGAGTGATTATTTAATGGATTTTCTCAATTAATTCATTCAGAACATGAGACGTTAGAATTTGTATTGTTATTTATTTTGTTGCTTTGGCTTTAATATCTATTAATTGATACAAACCGTCAAAAAAAAGAAAAGGTTTTAGTGTTGGCTTTAATATCTATTAATTGATACAAACCGTCATAAAAAGAAAATTAGGTTTTAGTGTTTTACCGTGATTGATGAGTGCAAAACATTATTTAATTTTTTTACTGTAATAATCTATATAACACATTCGTAACATGATGTGCCTTGATTATCACATTCGTAACATATCAAAAAAATGTAACAAAAATAACAAAGATTATCAAAAAGGAAAATCTGTCTTTTAATCACCTTCGTAACATGATTGAAGTTATGGTCAATTGTTGAGGCTTATTAAAGAGGACTAATCAACATTGGGAAAGTCGCTTACGGAACTCTAGATTGCGATAATTTATGATTTGGACAACTTACAAACAAACAGACGTCATTCTACCATTTTTCACGCATATTACAAAAATTATTAAAATTTTTATGTTACCTCTTATTAATTCAGTAAATAAATTTTATCTTTCTAATTAATACATTAAAATAATAAAATTAAAATTTTGTTTAAAATTTTGTATTGAAAATACAAAATAACACTTTTTATAAAATAAAAACAAATACTTAAAATGATATTATTCGTGAAACGGAAAGAATCTTTATATTGGGAATACAAAAAAATGACACTAGCTGACAAAACATTATACCTTGTTTCGCCTGTGAGCTACAAAGCCTATAACAACAACTAGAAACGTTTTTAATCATCTCTTTATTCTGGGGGATTTAATATGTTTCCTCCTTTTGTCTAATCAATCGTTTGTCTACAGCTCTTCTTTTTTTTCTTTTCCTATGCTAATCAAAGCATATATCTTTCTTCCAGGGTATCCAGAGACATTCGTGTAAACCATTTGGTGTATTTTTTATATATAATGTAGATCAAAAGCTGTTTGACAAATTATAATTTGACCCATCGAATATAAATCGGTAAATAATGGAACTGAAGCTCCAAAATGTTAGGGCTTTAAGTAATGAGGATTATGGAGTTTTCTTTAAAGTGCCTTTGTGGGATTAGAGTAGAGTAAATCGAGTTTAATTAGCCTTAAACCAACCCACTATCTCTGTTACCAAAAATGCCTCTATCGATTGAAGTNCCAGGGTATCCAGAGACATTCGTGTAAACCATTTGGTGTATTTTTTATATATAATGTAGATCAAAAGCTGTTTGACAAATTATAATTTGACCCATCGAATATAAATCGGTAAATAATGGAACTGAAGCTCCAAAATGTTAGGGCTTTAAGTAATGAGGATTATGGAGTTTTCTTTAAAGTGCCTTTGTGGGATTAGAGTAGAGTAAATCGAGTTTAATTAGCCTTAAACCAACCCACTATCTCTGTTACCAAAAATGCCTCTATTCGATTGAAGTTCGACCCACGAATCCACGACCGTCTTGAGTCTTCCTATATTTCTCAGTTTGATAGGTTTTTTTGTACGTCACGCAATCCAGTTTTATAAATGAAAAATCATATTACTCTACAAGTGTGGAGATGTATCGTATGCAATAATTAAGATGTCGATCTAGTTATTTATCATGCATTTAGTTAAGAAAACTAGGACGGTGAGGAGAGAATTTAGTTAAGAAGTTGGCAAGTGTAGCGAATTGGTTGAATTGAATGTCAGATCAAAAAAACTATGTGATATTTGTGGATGCCAAATAGCATCACAATAAATTAAGTGATTAATTGCAAATAAACTTAATAAAAAGGAACGTAGATCTTCATTGAAAGAATAAAGGACGAGCTTTGAGTAAGTATGTTCGTCCTGGTAAATGAACTTCTTCTTCTGTTTTTATAGGCGTCTATGTGAATTTCTATATGAGATCTCCGTTCAACACATGCTCCGTCCCCTGCGGAATCAAAGCTACGCATTTACTTTATCTCATAACATACAATCCTAAAAACAGAAAATAGTATCGAATCAAAGCTACGCATGCATTTCTCGAGAGTACTGGAGATGCGTGTTTTAAAATAATTACATAATTTCTCTAAGTTTTTAGATGTATATATAGCATTGTATTATATACATAAATGATAAACCAATGGTTAAAAAACCCATTATATTTGTTAGATGTATTATGTATAGCATGGTATTGTATACATAAACCAATTGATTATCAATTAGTAAGATTTAAGAACTGAATATATTTGTTCAGGTAGATCTAAGAGAACGAATGTTATAAATTCGTTTAATTAGGAAGTCTACTATTAATGTCGTTAAATCATCATGTGTTTTTAGGTCAAAGTACCGGCAAATATTGCTCCATGCACATGACAAATTTGCCATAACTGATTACGACTTCTTAATTATTATGTTTTCTAATTTTGTAATAACCGCTATTGTAAAAGGTGAATTTTTTACTCCTTTTATTCTACAAAAAATGAAATATTGTTTCGTTTTATAAAAAACTAGATCAGGATCACATATATGCAGATTTATAATTTAATATTTTATATAACTCGTGAAAAAAAAATTAAAAACGAAAAAATGAAAACAAAATGAAATCATCCGTGAAAATATATAATATACAAATTTAAAAATAAATTTTTCGATAAAATAAATATATGCCTTGAAACTAGATAGAATTTGGTGAAGCAGATACAAATTCAGTCTACATTTCCAGGATGGTCATGGACGACAAACTATGAGTACCATCGGTTAGGTCGCATTCGACTATGTTGGTCGGACTTGGTTGATATATCTAGTTATGCATAAGGAAGCTCAACATCCTACTTACTGGATCAAAATCAAAAACTCGGGTGAAATATTTCTAAGCACCTTTGTCTACGCTTCTAACTTCGCTCGAGATAGACGGCATCTATGGAATTCTCTTGCATCAACAAATCATTACGCAATCTCAAACTCAACCTTGGATTGTAATGGGTGATTTTAATGAAATACTTTCAGGGGCAGAGCACTCTAATTCTGCTATCCGCGGGACAGATCGGCAGAGCACCCAGGAATTTCAAAACATCGTCTTTCATTGCGGTTTATCGGACCTAGCTCACTCAGGCCCACTCTACACATGGACTAATCATCATGATCAGAATCCCATTGGTAAAAAGCTTGACAGAGCTCTAATCAATGGAAACTGGCTAAATACCTTCCTGCAGTCTTTCGCCTCTTTTGATGTTGGCGGTGTCTTGGACCACTCCAGATGCTTGATCAGACTCACGGCCCAAGTATCAAGTAACAAAAAACCATTTAAGTTCTTTAATTTCTTGACTGAACATCCCCTGTTCCTAGAGAAAATATCGCTTGAATGGTCTGAATCGGCACCACTTTTCCACTCTCGAGCAGCTCTTTTCAGGTTTCACGGGAAGTTAAAGATCCTGAAACAGCACATTCGTGAGCTGAACAATTCTCGCTACAATTAACTTCCCAAGCGCACTAAAGAGGCCTTCGAGAAGTTCTGCTCTCTGCAGCAGCTCTCTCTCCAAAATCCGACTCAAGAGTCCATTGCTAGGGCCGCAGAAGTATCAGACGTGTGGCAACATTATGCATCGATGGAGGAGAAACTGTTCCAGCAAAAATCAAGGATTAAATGGCTGAGATGCGGTAATCAAAACACGAAATACTACCACATAGTCGCACAAATGAGAGCAGCAATAAATGCAATCAGATCTTTGACATTACTGATAACACCATATTTTGCATGTTTTAACCCCTTTATTTTGGTGTGTTTTATTCTCATTCATGCATACTTTGTTACCTATTCATGCATAAGTGTCTCATGTAGCGTTAGGAGTGTGTTCTAGAGTCTTAGGGTGTATATTTGCATGTACAAACCATTTTGAGTCATTTTCAGGTGTTCTTGGAGTTGGAGAAGTTAGAGGAGTGTGGATAGCAACCATGGAAGGTCAATGGAGCAAGAAGACCGATAAAAGTGACCGATAGAATCACATAATGAAAATCCAAAGATGCCACTTCTGTCAAACTCCTGCCAAGCCATTTTATCGGCCATTTGGCCGATAAGAGCTGACCGATAAAAGCATCAAGTATATGTGTCTAGAAGATCGACTCGGATGGAAGCCTTGCCTTTGAATTTAGCTTTGGATCTCTTCATCAAAGTTGTAGAGAATTGAGTTAGATTTCCAATGTGAGTGGTTTCAACTAATTATGGGTTGTATTGAAGAAGTTACAGCCGATTAAGTGAACACATATCAGCTCTGCCGCGAAGGAGGATGCTTTTGAGAATGAAAGCTCCCTGGTGAAGTTTATATCGGCCATATGCCGATAGAGTGGCCCGATAAACTGCCAATCTGGACCAAAAACACATTTTAATACATTTTTCTATAAATACCCCACTTAAGTTGTAATAAACATTAAGTTTTCTTCCACCCACGAAAAGTATTCTCTTTTTAGACTTTGAAGAGTTCAAAAACACCTCTTGGTGTTCTTGAATGGATCTTCATGTATATGCCACATAAGGGAAGATTTCTTCACTTCTTTTATATATTATGTCTTGTTGATTCTTCTTCTTTCTTTTCTATGGTTTACTTTTGTGATCTATGTTGTTCTTGATGAGTTGACTTTTTCTGGGTTCTTTGTGTTCTTCATGTTCTTGTGAATAGATTTTTGTGGGATCATTTTTAGGCTTGATTTGGTTGATTGATGGTTAGATGATGGTGATTTAGGATGATCTTAGATAAATCTTTCACTTAGGTTCTTAGGTTGGTTTTTAATGCTAGATTTGATAAGATAAACCAAAGTTTAGTACTACACCTAGATTAGGTAGTTCTAGTTTGGCGTGACAAACCGAACTAAAGCTACACCCTAGGATTTTTGGTCTTGTCCCATGCTTTAGGGAAGAGATTCGAGTAAGCGGTGTTAGTACTAGATTAGATTTGTTCATTCGAGTCTTGAACTTAGACATTTCACTCCTGACCCGAGTCTAAATGAATTGCTTGAACCGAATCTTTTGTGAGCTTGGCATATCTTAGCCAACGGAAGTTGCTGTCTAGGGTGTTAAGTGAACTAAATGGACTTGTTATTAATGCTCATTGGTCATTGGATAGCGAACGGAAGTTTATGACGGTTGATGATTGATGTAGGGATTGATACCACAGAAGTGGATCAATATATTGCTTGTGTTCCATGTTCTAAGATAATGTTTAATGCTTCCAAATGAATCATTGTTTAATTATTAATCATCTCGTTGATAGTTTAAGCCATGATCCAACGTTTTCTTCCTTACATTTGTTTTCTTTCTTTTTTCGTATAAACATAAAAACGTTCTGCTCTAGATTAAGAAGTTTCTTGCATTCTTAGTGCTTCAATCTTAACCCCTTATGGATTGACATCTCAAGTGCTACAATGACATGAGTACACTTGGGAAATTGAACACGAAAATATCTCGTATCAATTACCGACGGGTGAGGTGATAACGGATGCCTTGGAAATTAAGCTTGAAGCAGCTCGCCACTTCAAAGAATTTCTACAAGCAGATCAGCTAGATCATCAGCATTGCTCAACTTCTTACCTTTATGGTCTCCTTCATTATTGATGCTCACCTGGTAATCGTGTCAAACTCACAGCTCCTGTAACCGCAACAGAAATCAAAAGTACTATTTTCTCCATGCCTCGAGAAAAAACACATGGTCCAGATGGATACCCTCTCGAATTTTACAAGGCCGCTTGGGTGGTGGTAGGACAAGATTTCATCACATTAGTTCAATCCTTCTTTATCAACGGTTTCATGCCGAGAAGTGTCAACGCAACTATTCTTACGCTCATCCAAAACACACATATGCTTGTTCAATGAAAGATTACCGGCCAATAACCTGCTGCAACATGCTTTATAAGGTAATCTCAAAGATCCTAGCAAACCGTCTTAAAGGATCCTTACCCGAGTTCATCGAAGCAAACCAAAGTGCATTCGTCAAGGGTCGTTTGCTTCTTGAAAATGTCCTCCTAGCAACGAAGCTGGTAAAAGACTATCATAAAGACACGGGAAATCCAAGAAACGTCATCAAATTCGACATCTCAAAAGCTTTTGATGCATTTTAGTTAGAATTTTGTAGTCAGACCCTACAAGCTATGGACTTCCCAATACTCTTCATCCACTGGATCAAAGTTTGCATCTCCACTGCACACTTCTTGGTCTCAGTCAATGGAGAGCTCGAGGGATTCTTTCCAAGTAAGCGAGGACTGAGACAAGGTTGCTCAATATCTCTGTACCTGTTTGTGAACGCAATAAATGTTTTATCAACTATGCTGAATCGTGCGGTAGGATCTGGAGCGGTGGGCTATCACCCACATTGCCAAGCAGTTAAGGTAACACATTTAAGCTTCGCTGACGAACTCTTGGTTTTCTCAGATGGTACAACTCACATGCCTTTCTTTTCAGCTCGTGCGACTTGGGAGCAGATCAGAGACACAAAACAGTCTTCTCCTTGGTGCAAAACAATCTGGTTTTCTCAAGCGATCCCACGGTACAGCTTCATCCTTTGGCTTGTTGCCCGTGATTGATTATCAACTGGAGTTTGAATGAGGAATTGGGGAGTTACTCAAGGTTGCGTTCTATGCGGAGAGAGGGATGAATCTCGGGACCATCTATTCTTCGCATGCCCTTTCTCCTTCACAATCTGGTCCGAGGTTAGTGGATCTCTCCTAGCAGCTCGATTAACACCAAATTGGGATGATACACTATCGGCCATTAGCGAGTTCTCTAGCAACCGACTACGTCATATTCTTGTTCGGCTAGCTTTCCAAACAATTGTTTATTTTATCTGGAGAGAGAGAAACGATCGGACCCACGGGAAGCAACAACGATCGACAATCCATCTCACTAAACAAATCCAAAAAACAATAAGATATCGAATTTCATCTCTACGTTATTGGGAAAATCCTAGATTGCGAGCTTTGATGCAAATTTGGTTCGCGTATACTGGATATTGACGTCGCTGTAATCCTTGGTTCTTTGGTTTGTCATGGTCTGGTTACTTAGTTTCACGATCCCTTGTTTCTTCTTTTATATGTGCTTCTTTCCTTTTGTTTGAGGATTTTCTTGTAAATATTCTCTAGACTCTAGTCTTTGGTTTCCAGCAATAAATTTAACCTTTCATCAAAAAAAAAAAAAAAAAAACTAAGGATTTTTTTTTATTAACTTTGGTTTTTAAGATAAATTTAATTTTTTTTTTCGTTTTGTTTAGTAACATTACCTTTTAAAATTATGAATCGTTTATTAATTTTTCCGATTTTTTTAAGTTTTCCTTTTTTTATTAATCAGCATTTTATCGATTTTAATTTTTTCCATTATTAATTTTTGATTTTTTTTATTAACTTTGACATTTATGATAAATTTACATTTTCTATTTTTATTTTTGTTTAGTAACTTTACTTTTCAGGTTTATGAATCAATTATAAATTTAGTAAATTTTTTTTTGAAAATTGTTTTATACATGTTATAATCTGATCGATTGACTTGACACGTGTCGTGATCAGCTGAGTTAGCAATTTTGAAACATTCCGCTTTATATAATAAGATGTCGATTATATTTTTAACACGGATTTTTAAATTAAATCTCATATTTATCTTTAATATTTCAGTTTATTAATTAGAGAGAAACTTATTTAGTATATAAGTAAAAAGCATAAAAAGATTTACATGTTGTTCTTAATATATGTGAAACGGTAGAATAATACTCTTTGTAAAACATAAAAAGTATATAAACACATGGGAGATGTTTATCTGCAAAATTACCAAAACAAATAGTGTGATTTTGCGTAATTACATCTTTTCAATAGCCTAGATGAAAACACATAAGATGCCTCTGTCGAGTCTCGACACATGCACGATACTCTCAAGAAGGCACACCAGAGTTGAAATAAAGGTAGAAAATGTTATCAAACAGAAGACTCCTTTATATAAAAATAAAAAGAGGCTTCTATTTGTATTATTAATGAATGAACCATCCGTGATCAATGGATATAAAACAAACTATGCAGCATCTAAAAGTATAATACTGCCAGGGAAAGGGTAGAATAGGATTCCCCATTATGACTCACGATGTAATATAACCATTATTTTGTGATGTACTGGTGTATGGCTCAATTGGTGATATATCGAACTTTGAAATAAAAATCCTAAAAAAAAAATAAAAAAAATCGAGATAATAAGAAATTAAAAGATGAGATGTGTAAAAGCAAAGAATACACGATGCTAGGATTTCACCTATAAGTCTAGTAGACATCAAAACCTCCCAAATCCACCCTTAGATTTGAGTGATCTCCGTACATTAAAATTATTCTATTAAACACCTTGTATTCACTGGTTAAAATATATATATAGATTTCTTCTTTCACCAATTCAACACCACCAAAATAATAATAATAACTACTATTATTATTATTTTATATATAATCAATATACAATATAAACATAACAACCCTCAATTCATCTACATTTTCAAAAGTTGTAGATTTTGTAAGTCTTCTTATGAGTGTCTCCAAATCTATAAGTTGACATGGAGATATCCACACTTTTGTACATTAATGACATGATAATACAAAATATCACTTGCATTCTTTCTATAAGTTAGTATGCGTGTGTGAGAGTTGTAGGCGACAAGAACATAGAAAAACAAAACAAAACAAAACATGTATACGCTAATTTTTTTAATGACATGATTATACAAAGAATGCAATTGATATTTTGGTCTATACCCGCTAAAACCTTACCACTTTTTAATTAGATCTTTACCAATTAATTGTTTACTTTAATAATGACAGTTTGAAGTCATTTACTATTAACACTCAAGAAACTATATATATATAATAAAATGTAGATATTAAAAAGTATACTATTCCATCAGCTCTAGAATAAACGATGTTTTAGAGATTTTTTTTTTGTTGTTCTCAAATAAGTGATAATTTCCGGTGGATATATACTTGTTTTCACAAATCAATACAAAATTAAATAATTTTTTTTTTATTTTTAAATTTTTATACTTTGATAAAAAATTAAATAAATCAGTGTTCAATTTGACGTCACTTAATATAGAAGAGATAGTACAATATTAAAGAAAACACTTTGTACTCATGCGGCAACAGAGCCTTTATTACAAACACACTCATAACGATGCTTTTAACACCTAACGCTAAAGACGGAACAAAGCAAAATAAAAATAAAAATGAAATGGCACCCATTTATACATCTCTCTCTTTACATGTCTTAAAACCAGACAAAAAAACGGCACCATTTAGTGATTTCGAGGTCCGCATTTCTAATACAGTAACGCATCAGAAGACGCCATAAGAGGCTGGTTCATATAAAACATGTTCATATTCATCTGATTCACGAGGAAATCATCAGACTCTGGACCAGTCAGAGGGTTTGAACAAACCCCGTTGGTATTGTCGAGGAAATCGATGATGTCGTTGAGAGATTCGAGCCTGTGGCTGAGTTCGTCGAGCTGAGCTCTGAGAACAGAGTTCTCTGCTTCGACGGTGAGGTAGTGCTGCGTCGTGATGCTGACACTTGTCACGATCTCGCTGTTCCCTTTTTTAAGCTGATTAACCTGAGCCGTTAGATCGTCGAGGAGCTTCTGTTTCTTCATCCTCGATCTCCTCGCTGATTCACGGTTCGAGAGCATCCTCTTCCGTTTCCTCTGCTCCATGAGATTCTCCTCCGATCCCGACGACGTTTGAATCGTCGACGAAGTTGTTCCCGACGACGACGATTCCATTCAGTAACACACAAACAAACAAAGAAGCCTTTTTTTTACCAGAAGAGAGAAAATATTAAAATTTGGTTTTTTTTAGGGGAAATTAAAAACAGGACAGGACCCAGATCGATGACGAACACGAAGAAGAAACAAAAGAAATATTTATAAATAAAAAAAAACAAAAACTAGGGTTTAATTATGCGTATATATATGGAAGATTAAAATTGGAGAATTTCAAAAATCACGAGACGTAGTAAAGCCAGTAAAGGAAGACGACAGAGAAAGATTGAACGAGATGGGTCCTGCGCCTGATTGTGGAGTTTAACATAAACCCAGAGAGGAAGATTTCACTGAGTATAATCGGAGACATGTGTCTCAAACACCAAGAACTGCTGATTAAGCATCAATGGTTTTTTCCGAATGTTTTGATAGATTATTCCCACAAAACCCTGAGATCTTTATAATGAATCTTCGAAGAAAAATGAAATCAGGAGAAGAG
Organism: Eutrema heterophyllum; assembly: GCA_002933915.1. NCBI lineage: Eukaryota > Viridiplantae > Streptophyta > Magnoliopsida > Brassicales > Brassicaceae > Eutrema > Eutrema heterophyllum. The sequence goes on along the minus strand of PKMM01032469.1, from coordinate 374,765 downwards.
GACGAAGAAGAAGGAAGGCGATGTCTTCGAAAGAGAGAAAGAGAGAAAGAGAGAAAGAGAGAAAGAGAGAAAGAGAGAAGGGGGGGCTCTGAATGATTTAGGAGAATGAATTTATAGAAGAAAATTCAAGAAAAGCGTTTATGTGTTTGTGCAACTTGACAAGAAGCGATACATTTGTTTGGATTCCATTCGGGGAGAAGATTCTTTATTTATTTTTATTTTTTTCCTTGCTTCTTTTTGGAAACATTTTTTCCTTGCCCTTTAAAAAAGGTTTACAAAGGAGTATCTACATAAATCGGCAATATTTAGAGAAAAAATGATTATTGAAATAATTATTTTATTGTATAGTAATCTTCTGTATATTAAAAGAGAAGTTGGAGACGAATTTAAAAACAAAAAACCAAAAAAATTGATCGACGTATTGTTACAAACTTACAAATATGATTTGAGAAAGTTATTTTTTTTTAAAAAAATAGCACTTATTGAACTATCATTTCGTTATTAAATTATTAGATTATTTATTTTTCGTCGTTATGTTATTATTGAAAAAAAAGTTTAAGTTTGATATTTTATGCACGAATTAATTAGATAGTACTCCCTCTGATCTATAATAGTTGATGTTTAATCCAAAAAAATGTGTTTCATTTTAATTGATGTTTTACATTTTCAATACAAAATTAAAGTCTCTATATTTATTTTTGACCATTTATATTATGCCTTTTTTTTATCATTGGTTGAATTATGTTTAATTAAACAATAAATGATGTTTTAATTTAGAAAAAAAAAATTATGATTTTGTGTGATTTCTTAATTTGTGTGTAGAATCCTTAAACATCAACTATTATGGATTAGAAGAAGTATTATAAATCATGCATTGATTACGGATTCCAAAAATGATGAACCATTCCAAAAAAAAACTTAAATTTTGTTTTTAAAAAAATCTATAATAATTAATATTCGAATCAATTTTGTATTTACATACTTTTTAACAGTAACTGTGTTTCTTAGGGGGAAAGAAAATGAAAAAAAAAACACAAGTACAGATTGTTTTCCAAAGAAAAATGCAGGATGAAAACTTTTCTTTCTTTTCTCTTTTCTTTTTGTATCCCTAAAAGTAAAAATTAAGTTGTGGGAAAAAACAGTAATTTAGTTGTTTGTTGAATTTTCTCAAGTAACGACAAAAAGAAAAAGAAAAAATATTAATATTCGTAGAATGTACTATCTATAAAAATAAAATAAAATAAAAAACCATTGAAGCCAGAATCTGTCTAGAAAATCTATGAAACGCATTTAATTAAAAATCATATACCACGAACACTAAATCAAATAGCACAAATGTAAAATAAACACATGAAACGCCTGGAAAAAAAAAAGATTTAAGCCCTGTTTGGTAGTGCATTTGACATAAGCATCCAAATGATGCATTTAAATGATTCATCTAGATGATGTTTGTTTCTATTTTTGTTATTCATTTGGATGATTCATCTAGATGAATCTATGTTTGTTTGTTCATTTTAATGTAAATGTACATCTTCATTATTAATAAAAAATGTCTAAATTGCCCATGTTTCTTATTTAATCATGATCTTAATTATATTAGTGTTACAACATGATTTTAATTATGTAAGTTTCTAAATTCATGAAATATAACATTTTTATAAGAAATTTCATCATATAATTGATAAAAAAGTATAAATTCATAAAATTTGAAATCATCATAAATACATATAAATTTGAAATCACCAAAAAAATACAAATATGATTCATATATGGTGTCTATACTCTGTTTTTGCTCTGTTTCAAATACCATCGAACTTTGCAGCTTGGAAAAACATTTGCATCTGTCTCAATGAATAGATTGCATCCACTACAAAACTCCATAAACAAGCAATAGAACTTATCAGTCTCGAAGTGCTCATGTCGAAACCACATTACACAACCAAATGTTTCAAGCAAGATCACCATCATCATGTCAAATACAATATGATACAAACCGAAACATTAAACGACATTAAACAACAAATACAAGATCCACATTACACAGCCAAAGGTTTCAAGCAAACAAACATGCCCAAACGAAACATTAAACAACATTGAAATGCATATGAACTAAGCAATCATACATGATTCTACAACATTCTCAAGCAAGAACCAAGGGACATAGATACTTACAAGATCTGATACTCTTCTTTACCTGATACTCTTCTTTACAGCTTAGTACATTCTGCAACAAAGAAGACACAAGATAGAACACAAAACAAAACATTAAACATCAAAAACAAATCATAATACTTGATAGAACTAAAAGACACAAGAAAAATACAATCATAACCTGTTAATATGGGAGTCTAGTTCCTCTCGCCAAATCTTCAGTAATTGAATTACGCATTGCTTCTATAACTCTGTCACCAACCGGTATGTATGGAACATGCTCTTCATCGCCATGTTGTTCATATGATTCTACTCTTTCCCAAAATGCAAAGTCTCTATCTTCTTGCCGTGAATCTCTTATAAAGTTGTGAAGAGCTATTGTTGCTGTCACAATTTTGACCCATTTCTTAAGCTCATACTTGGAACGTTTCCTATCAAGAATCCGCCATTTAGCCTTCCATACACCAAAGGTTCGCTCAATTACTGATCTCAAGCCAGAGTGCTTGCGGTTAAACAATTCCCTACTGTTTGTTGGTGGTCCTCCTCTATTGAACTGATCTAGGTGGTATCTAGTTTTCCGATGTGGACCTAAGTAACCAGTTCTGATTGGGTAACCTGAGTCGACTAAGAAGTATTTTCCAGATGGAGGCTGAGGAAAAGAAGCCTCTTGTGTTGCACAATATGTTAGAACCTTTGTGTCATGTGCTCTCCCGGGAACCCCAACATAAGCATATATGAATTTCATATCGAAATTGCATATAGCCAGCACGTTCATAGTTGCTTCTACTTTTCTACCTCTAAATGGCTCTACATTGCCTGATGGAGGACGAACCGGAATATGTGTGCCATCAAGGGCACCAATGCAATGTTTAAAGTAAGACATATAACGCTTATCATCTACTAGAGAAGCACTTACATTTGTAAACTCATCCCTAGTGGGTTTTACAATGTCTGCTGCAAGCTTTAACAAAGCACTTAAGACATCATCTATCTTCCTTTTCACTGTTTCTAGAGAATGTTGATAACGCTCAGCTAATACTCTAAAAGTGAAATCTTGTGCAACCATCTCAACAAAAATTGCCACACTTTCTTCATTATAAATCTGACAAGATTCCTCTAAGTTATACTTTTCAGACATCAACTTACACAAGCTCCTAAACGTTGTTTGTTGCATGCGGAAAATGTCAAAGCATTGTACATGAGATTCGGATATTAATCGCTGCACACGACGCCAACCTTCTCCTCTGTTACTCCTCACTATTTGTCTCTCAGTACTAACTTCTTTCACTCTGTAAAGATCTTCTATAAGAACATACATGGTTTTCTCCTCCTCTAGTATCAACTCCATGTCATCATCCTCAACTAAAAATCTAAATGTTTCCTGCAAAACTAGAATAAAGGAAGCTCAGGGACGTCAAACCAAGAAGACATCAACAAACCGAGAAACAATGAAACTAGAATAAGAAGAAACTATTACATTACTGTTCATCTCTTCAACGAGTTTCTTCCACGAGCTGCAAAAATAGAACATACTCATGCACATTCACTCAAAATAAGAATCATAACTTGAAAAAAACAAAACAACAAGATAAGATAAACAAAACATTCTCATTCTCATTCACTCAAAATAAACATACTTCTCATACACAAAATAAGACACTAGAGTTTATAAATCAACACATCCTCAAGCATCCATACTTTCACCAGTTGCAATCTCTAAGTAGAGAACCTTATTCTCATCATCTTCATAAAACAAGAATGTATGACGATTGGCAATATCTTGTTTGAGATGTTGAATTGTTGCCTTGTACAAAGGAGACCACATCCTTATAGCATTGAGCGAGTGAAGAACTTCCATAGCTCGGAGCTGGTTGCAACTGAATTCTGGATGGTTCTCTATTAGCTGATTCTTGTGTGAAAGAATTTTATCCCGTGATTCCACACTTTCTCTGATCACTTCTGCTACAGCTTGTCCTAACCTTAATCTCTTTTTACTTGTTCTCGGCCTACTAGAAGATGAGGGACCATTGCCATTGTTGGAAGATGAGGGACCATTGCCATTATTGCCCTGAGTAGGAGGAATTCGCATTGATTCAGCATCAGCATCAGCATCCACATCTTGAGTTGGAGGAATTCGGAATGATTCAGCATCAGCATCCACATCTTGATCCAGATGCATTGTGTCTAAATGCCCTTCACCTTGTTGAGCAGCCCAACCTTCTGCTCCACTAATGTGAACCACACCAAAGACTTGTTCTATCAAATCCACATTTGCAATTGGTTTACTAATGTCTTTTATCTTTCTAGCTCCAGGCCATTCCTGAAATCAAACAATCATAAAACAAGCAATCTTAAAAACAAAACCAAGTGTAATGAAACCATGCAATCTTCAAAGCAATACCAAGTGTAATATACCTTACACCGCTCGTTCCACCAGTCCTCAGACATGTCTATGGACCCATTTGGATGATAACCAAGTCCGGTTCTGTTGTGAGTCAGTTTCTTGAAAGATTCATACTGCTTCTTGCAAGTAGTAAACTTGATCCCGAATTTTCTCCATGGATGCCTTTCCCCAAAAGTCTCATAGAACTTGTCTATGATTGACTGTCTCGCAACATCATTCACTTTGTCTTGCCTTATATTTCCTTTTAATTTCTCATCAATTCTTAGTTGGAGATAGAAATGGGTTTGCTCATCACTCCACGCAAGATTCTTATAAACATAGAAAATATACTTGAGAAAACAGTAAACAACTGATGCAAACATCTGAACAATCAAACAAGTACTTAACACCAATATCGATAATCAAACAAGTGCTTAACACCAATCAAACAAGTACTTAACAGTATAAACATATGAGTTGAGGGGAAGATACTCACCTCATTACCATCAATGGATGACATTGTTTCTCTGCTGAAGTGCAAGCAACTATGATCTGAACAGTATAAAGATAGAAAACAATAATCAAACAAGTGATATTATAAACAACAACAACACATATATGCATCAACAACAATACACTATTGATAGTAAAGATCTATAAGCTTTGAGACACTGAATCAGCCATTCCAATAAACAACAAGAGCTTTGATACATTGAATCAGCCATTCCAACAACAATCCGCTACAATGGGAAAGAGAAAGGAATCAAGTAAACCCATCAGAGTAATGTGTTCGTTTAAGCTCGTCTGGTTGAATCAAGTAAACCCATCAAAATACAACTCATACGAAGCATACATTGGACAAAAGAGAAATGAATCAAGTAACCCATCAGAGTAAAATCAAGTAACATCTCAATCAAAGTGCATAAACAAAACCAGAAGACTAAATATAATATAAGCTTAAACAAGTTGAAATTCAGCCTCAATTGATGTCTATAAAAGCTAAGAGCTAAAAAAAAGTTGAAGAAAAGAGAGAAGAGAAACTCGCCTGTTTAAGAAGCCGTCGGAGAGAGACCAGCTTGTCGGAAAGAGAACCAGCTCGTCGGAGAGAAGAAACAGCTCGCTGGAGAGAAGAAACAGCTCGCCGAAGAGAAAAATCAGCTTGCCGGAGTGAATATGAGAGTCGTGAGAGGTGAGAGTCGGAGAGATCTAGATCTACTTTTGCTTAAGGTATTTTCGTATTTTGTAATTTTGAACTGAGCTAGATCATTTAGCTGAACCAGTTTGGAGCAGCCAGCTGAGTTTCAATTTTTATTCATAAGTTTTAATACTCATCCAGATGTTAATGATTTTAGCACTAAAACAAACATCATTTGTCATTTTCACCCCGATGATCCATCTGGATGCACAACCAAACAAGCCCTAAATACAGAGAGGAATATGTGCTTAGAATAGAAATGAGAAGAACATGTGTAAGTAGGCAGCAGAAGAAGAAAAAGGTGAGAGGGACATGTGAGGTTGGGAAGAGAAGTCTCCAGACTCAACACAACTGTTTCTTTTCTTTTTCTTCCCCCAACTCTTTGTTTCCTAATTTTTAACCTTCTTATAATTATTCTCCAGATTTTTAAAAACCTTATAGTACATATTAATTAATTGTTCATATACTTATAGGATGGCAGGTTTTTATAGTACTAAATACTAAAAATTTCCCGATATTTTTAACGCGAAATCAACTTTATTCAGTGTTGGTGTTGGAGTCTTGGAGAATATATTAGAATTAAAATCAGTAAAGTACTTGTAGAGTAGTGATGATTTAGTATATGCTAATTAATGTATTCCCACAAATCATAATTGATACTAGGATTTAATCTGCGCTAATCATAGCGCGGGGTAATTTTTTTTAAAGATTTTTTTTTAAACTTAAGAAAATTTGCTTTTATCTGAATGTTAAAAAGATGATTAACTAATGATTATAGATAAAATTGTTAATTCGTAATAATTTGTCTATTTAACCCGTTTTGTAGTGGACTAAAATATTATTCGGACTAACCCGTAAAAACATATAATCTTGAAAACATAACTCTAATATGCACCGTTTAATGACTCTGGTTTTTGTGGTAAGTCTACAAACTCTTTAAAAAAAATAATTATTGTGTCTAATTTTTTATAAAATTTGTAAAATATTTTTCAACTTTTGTTTTGATATATATTCAAATAAAATATAATAAATTATAGTGAAAAATATAACATGATCGAATAGATTTTTTTTTCTTTGAATATATATGTATTGATTATTATTTTAAAATATTATAGTATTAA
>PKMM01032469.1:136503-361139 GCA_002933915.1 Eutrema heterophyllum | reverse complement strand
AGCTGTCCTTTCAGATTGATACAATCGTTTCAACCTATCAGTTATAGGAAGATACCACATCCGTTGGTACGGTATCTTACTACGCCCAGAAGTTTGTGGCCTGAATCTCGGCTTTTGGCAAAATCGACATTCCTGCAGCTTATCATCATCTTTCCAAAAAAGCATACAATTGTCAACACATACATCTATTATCTCAGAAGGCAACCCAAGACTAAACACCAACTTATGTATCTCATAGTATGTTCCGGCAGCCAAATTATCATCTGGCAAATACTCTTTAATAAGATCAGCCCAATCATCCATGCAACCCTCAGCTAAGTTATGATCAGTTTTAATTGTCATCATCCTAGCTGCTAATGACAATTTAGACTGACTTTCTCTACATCCATCGTAGAGCGGCTGATTTGCATCGGCTAGCATATCATAAAATCGCTTCGCATCTACATTGGGTTCCTCAACATGACTATTATCAACATTTGTTTCATGAAATGCATCATTGACCATTTCATGCATCCTATCATGATCTTGACCCTGCTGATCAAATTGATGTTCATGACCATGGTGATAACTACTACCCTGATCAAAATCTACATGACCTTGATGATAATTACTACTACAATCAGCTTGATCAGTAGTACTCCTTTCAAAACCCTCTCCATGTTGATACCAAACATAATATTGCGGCATAAACCCTCTATTTAGTAAATGCTTCCACACCGTCTCAATAAAAATATATCTCGTATTCTTGCATTTACGACAAGGACAGAACATCTTACCGCTTTAAAGGGTTGTTTGCATATTTCTGGCTTGATACATGAATATTTCCAGCCCCTCTTTGAATTCTTTCGTCAACGCTCCCTCCGAATCCTTTTGTGTATACATCCATCTTCGTAGTTCGTATATAGACATTTTATCAAAAGAGTTTTTGAAATTTTTTTTTTTTGGAGAAGTGTTTGTATTTTTTTTTTGAAATTTTCGTTTGAATTGTTGGCTGTATTTATAGAAATTTTTCAGAATTACCAACGGATTTACATCGGAAATTTACATCGAATTTACATCGAAACATAATTTACAACGAATTTACATCGCTTATACGACGGATTTACGACAAATATATGAGATGTAAATTATTAGGTGAACCTACTTTAAAACGTGGCCACCTACCTACACACATTTGACGTAAACTCGTCGTAATGTACATCGAATATAAGTTCTCGTAACATCGATGTAAACTTCCGACGATATTACGACAATTACGACGATATTACGACGACAAACATTTACGACGAAATTACATCGAAATTAAATTTCGTCGTAATGTCGTCGTAACGTCGCCGTAACATTACGACGGCCAAAATTCGATGTAAATTTTCATTGGTAATCGACTGTTTTCTTGTAGTGGATAGCAACGTTTTCTAATAAATTTTGAGACCTTCAAGTAGGGGAACTGAGCTTTATGTTCTTTCAAATGCTATGTGTGTGGTTGAGGGAAAGAGCTACATCAACCTGGAATACCATACAATGAATTCTTGCCGTTCACCCGTTGACATTTTTATGTAAGAAAGTATTTCATTTCGAAAGCAAAATCAAACCATATTTGTATTCAATGTTTATTTTTATTTTAAACTATATATACATGAAATTTAAGTATATATGTAACTCACCTCTCAAAACGAACCAGCAATGCCACGATTATCTTTTGTGGATCTTAGCTAATTATCCCTCACAATGCTTAATGCCTAAAAGGGAATTTTAAAAGGTTGAAGCTTAGATATCCTAACTTTTTTTTGTTGTAACGTATTTGTTTGTTGGTTTTTAGCAATTTATTTTACGTGTCTGCATGAAGAGCAATATCAAATCAATTCATATTCATGTGTTCTATAAAATGTGTGTTACCTACCTGGTGATGAAAACCTGAATGATGGTTATGTCCTTGTTCCTTCTCTACAACTTTTGAAAAAATCCATAGGTAATCAACTAAACATAAAATGCTAAGTAAGAATAAATGATGCATCTTTGACGAAGAAACACCCACATAAAATTAATTCTGGAAATCAAGAGAGTTTCAAGAATTACTAACCATAGTGAAAGTTTCGTCCGTTTCCGTTTGGCCATACGCCAAAACATGTATATTTAGACCATCAGAGGAAGATCTAATTAATCAAAAAATCAGTAGTCAATGAGTAATCAATCAGTAACGAAATAAAACTCATGATTTTGGAGGGAAGATTAAGGTAAAATGACCATAGTTAAAAAAAGAAAACCACACGCGCCCCAACACGCGCCTAAAAAGTGCGATCTAATTAGCGATTAATCTCCCACCTCGCCGGCGCCGATCCCTGGCTCCCGTCGCCGACTAACCACGATGGCCAAGAAAAAAAACTCTCCCGCACCTCGCCGACCTCCTCCCCCAAAAATCCCCTCCAAAATCCCTCCACCTTCGTCGATTAATACAGAAACTCCTCCCCGTGGATCCATTCCGCCTCCTCATCGCACGGACCTCCTCCGCCGCCCTCTCCAGGTTCTGTACCTCCAGCCGGATCTGTTTCCACGGCAGTTGATTGAGCTCGGCCTGACTCGCTTAAATCTCCGTCTGTTTCCGGTCCTCACCTACTGGATCTCGCCGCGGCTGACGCTTCGCCCCCCCCCCCTCTAAAACTGCTGAGAAACCCTCCTGGCGAGATGTTGTTCATGGCTCATCCTAGCATATGAGCAACAAAGGTAAAGCTTTTGTCCTTGAATCTAGCAAAATTTGTGTCCAGATACCAAACTATGTTATAACAAAAAACCAGCACAAATGGGAAAGTTTCATCATTGCTCAATTCCACGGGAAACCTCTTTCTACTGGAGCTCTATTCGCCATCGCTAACAACATTTGGAGAAGCAGACTTCGGAACATCACTGTTTCGAGGCTTAAAGAACGCTCGTTTTTAATCAAAATTCCTTGCCCCATAACCCGTTAGAGAGTTCTTGCTCAAGGGATGTGGCACATTGAGAATCAAGCTATGTTTGTGGCGAAATGGGAACCAGGTTGTGATCCCTGCTCACCCGAACTGACAGCAGCTCCGGTCTGGATTGACTTCCACAATGTTCCACCACATTTCTATTCTGAAGAAGGGCTTGAGCACATTGCTGGGCTAGTAGAAGATCCAATTTTTCTCCATCCAAACACTGCAAGCATGACCAATTTGGAAGTTGCTCGCGTATTCACCATCATTGATCCAACAAAACCTCTTCATGAAGTTGTCAATGTCAGATTCGAATCAGGTCACGCCCAGAGAGTCCTGGTTTCAAGCCCTTGGTTGCCCCCTACTTGCGAGCATTGTCATGCGATTGGTCACATCATTAACCGTTGCCTGATTGCACCTATTACGTGCGCAGATTGTAAGTCATCAGGTCACAAGGCAAAAGAATGTCAACGTGCTCCTAAGAAAATGGTTGCTAAGGATGATCCAACAATCATCAATTCAAAAAAGAAGAAACAGAAATACCAGATAAAGAAGAAAGAGACGGCAAACTCGAAGGAGTTTGGTGGTACAATTGAGATTGATATTGGCCTGGATATACTTGACACTCAAGAAAAAACTCCAGAGGCAAAGAAGCGTTCGATTAGAAAGAAAAGGGTTCCAGAATCTTCCTCGGATGCGTCCGGATCATCAGAATTAGAGGACTCAGCTACCTCTGAAGAAGAAGCCTCTGATCACAACCCAGAAGAAGATCTTTCCTCTCCTGATGAAGCAAGTTTTACAACAGTCATCTCTAGAAGGAAGAAGAAAGAGCTGAGTATGCAAAACCGGAGCAAAGGCTCTAAATCTCTCAAATCTCAATGATAAACAGCTTTTGTTGAAACGTCAGAGGCTTCAATAAATCAGTTAGGCGAAGGAATTTCAAGAGTTGGTTTAAGCGTAATAAATCTCTTTTTGGTAGTCTTATCGAAACAAGGGTGAAGGTTCATAGATCTCAGAAGTTTTTGCAATCCACTTTTCCGGGTTGGAACTTTGTTACTAATTACGAGTTTGCAGATTTGGGAAGAATTTGGGTGGTCTCAGATCCATCGGTATCCGTTTCTGTCTTGTCCAAGTCGAAACAGATGATTTCTTGTGTGATCAAGCTTCCCCACATGGAGCAAGATTTTGTTGTTTCTTTTGTCTATTCGGTAAACTGCAAATATGGAAGAATAGATCTTTGGGATGAGCTGTCTTTGCTAGTGGGCAATACCATAATTGGTAGTAAACCGTGGGTCATATTAGGGGATTTCAACCAAGCCCTCAATCCATGTGACTCATCATCCGGTGGTTCTCGAATCACTAGTGGTATGGACGAGTTTCGACAATGCCTTGTATTTGCAAATCTGTTGGACTTAACCTACAAAGGTCATCACTTCACATGGTGGAATATGCAGGAATCCAATCCTATCGCGAAGAAAATTGACAGGGTCCTTGTTAATGATAACTGGTTTATGTCCTTCCCACAATCTTATAGTGAATTCAAGGAACCATAATTTTCTGACCATTGTCCTAGTTGTATCTGTTTGAGATTACATGCTCAAGAAAGGAGAAGACCGTTCAAGTTTGCAAAGTTTCTTCTTCAAAATCAGAACTTCCTAGGAAACATTAAGGAGAAGTGGCAGAATATGCATATTCTGGGAACATCGATGTATATTCTTTCAAGGAAACTCAAACTTCTCAAAGCAACTGTAAGGTCCTTCCATAAGGATAACTATTCAGGCATTGAAAAAAGAGTACGGGAAGTGGCAGAATATCTGGCAACTTGCCAAAGTAAGTTCCTTCAAGATCCTTTTCATCAGCTGGCAAAGCTAGAAAAAGCAGCTCATTCGAAATGGTTAGATCTGGCACTAGTTAAAGAGAGATTCTTATGTCAACGATCTCGAGTTAATTGGCTAAGAGATGGGGATTGTAACTCTGCTTTTTTCCACCGAATGGTAGCCTCTAGAAAAGCATCCAATCAAATACACTTCCTCCTTGATGAGACTGGCTTACGAATCGAAAAACAAGAAGATCTAGTTATACATTGTATGGATTACTACTCCAAGCTTCTTGGAGGTAACTCAGATACTTATCGCATGATGATACTATGCTTATCGACACATTGTCTCCATTTCAGTGTAATGATGAGATTCGTAACCAATTGGGTGCTGTGGTTACTTCTGAAGAAATTAAAGCTGAGATTTTTGCACTTCCAAGCAACAAATCTCCTGGTCTAGATGGTTACAACTCAGAATTTCTTAAAGCTGCTTGGCCCTTTATTGGTAATGAAGTTACTAGTGCAATACTGGAATTTTTCTCTTCTGGGAAGATTTTGAAACAATGGAACTGCACTGTTATCACTCTTATTCCTAAGAAGGTAAATGCTGATAAGATATCTGATTTCAGACCCATCTCGCTTTGCAATGTTGTATACAAGGTCATTTCTAAAGTCCTCGCTAGAAGATTGGAAAATTCTTCCTCTCATGATCTCGCCAATGCAGTTAGCTTTTGTCAAAGGTCGATTACTCATTGAGAACGTTCTACTCGCCACCGAGTTAGTTCAGACAACCAGAAAAATGTTTCTAGAAGAAGAGTTTTAAAGGTTGATCTAAGGAAAGCCTTTGATTCGCTCATATGGTACTTCATCATTAAGGTTCTCCGAGCAGCAAACATGCTGGACATCTATGTCAATTGGATCAAGCAGTGCATTACCACTACGAGTTTCTCTATAAACGTCAATGGTGATCTATGTGGGTTCTTCAAAGGCACAAAAGGATTAAGACAGGGTGACCCTCTATCCCCTTATCTATTTGTTATTGCCATGGAAGTGTTTGTTAGGCTCCTTGAATCCAAGTTCAGTGCATGATGTATTGGTTATCATCCAAAGGCTAAGAATCCTATCATATCTCACCTTGTTTTCGCGGATGATGTTATGATATTTTTTTATGGATCCAGGAGCTCTCTGGAAGGTATTACAAATACTTTGGATATCTTCCACAAACTTTCAGGTCTGAAAATGAACAGAGAAAAGTCAGCCTTATACCACGCGGGGCTCTCTTCAGAGGAGGCTGAGAGTTTATCTCTTTTTGGATTCACATCAGGATCATTCCCTTTATGTTATTTGGGGCTACCTTTGATGAACAGGAATATTCGAAACTCGGAGTTCTCTCCACTGATAAATGCTATCTCATCTAGGTTCAATCATTGGGCAACTAAGACGCTCTCTTTCGCAGGGAGGTTACAGCTCATCTCTTCTGTGATCAACAACATGGTAAATTTTTGGATTTCTCCATTTCTTCTACCTAAAAATTGCATTAAGACAATTGAGAGTCTATGCAACCACTTTTTATGGTCGAGAGATATCTCAAAGAAAGGTTGAATCAAAGTGGCATGGAAAACTGTTTGTTTACCTAAAGAAGAAGGAGGTATAGGGCTTCGAAATTTTGATGTTTGGAATAAGACTCTAAACCTGAAGCTGATCTGGAACTTATTCTCAAAATCAGACTCGTTGTGGGTTGCTTGGATGAATGAGCACACGCTCAAGAATGAGAGTTTCTGGAACTATGAGGCGGACACTAATGCGTCGTGGATATTCAAGTCTCTTTTGAGTTTAAGACAATTAACGAAACGATTTATGCGCTGCTCTGTTTTCGATGGTAAAACAACAAGATTTTGGCTGGATCATTGGCTGGATTTGGGTCCTTTGATTAATTTTGTTGGCACATATGGGCTACAATCAATAGGTGTTCCTATATCAAGCACGGTGGTGGATGTCTTCTTGGGAACGGGATGGAGATTACCGTCCTCTCGATCCAGAAATAGAAATGTTGCAAATCTGAGGATCAAACTTCTTCAAACACCTGTCCCTGACGATTCCTTGGGGCATGACTGCTATTCATGTGACATTGGTGATAATGCAAATGATAGTTTCTCTTCAAGTGGAACATGGGAGCAGTTAAGACCTCGATCACAAAACCTTACATGGACGAAACAGGTTTGGTTCAAAGGTTTTATCCCTAAGCATGCTTTCACTTGCTTTCACTTTTTGGGTTATGCATCTTGATAGGCTTCCTGTGAGAGATCGTCTTTGCTCATGGGATCTGAATGGTCCAAGATCTTGTATTATTTGCAATCAACATAATGAGACACGGGATCACTTGATTCTACATTGCGATTTTAGCAAAAAGGTATGGGATAAGGCTTTTAAACGACTCGGACACACGCCTATAACATTCCCGACGTGGGCAAGTCTTATTGCCTGGCTAGCCAGACCAAATTCCCTTCCGGTTTCCACTCTCCGACAACTGGTAATACAAGCAACAGCTTTCTACCTTTGGAAAGAAAGAAACTCCCGCATACATGATATATCATGGTTTTTACCCATTTTTAACCATGATATAGGTCTCGTTTATAGAGTCTTTCTAGTATTTTTGGAGTCTTTTTGAGTCTTTTCAGGTTTATGTACGTTTGGAGCTAAATTGGAGATATTGAAGCATTCTGGAGCATTTTGGAGCTAAGCAAGGATCATTTAGCTGTGAGGGTCGATTTGAGGTCCTTGTGTCGACCGATACCACATGGTGTCGGTCGATACCGACTGCATGAAGAAAGGAAACGTGACTTTTTCCTTATCTGAAGAAATTGCATTTTAGTCCAGAAGTCTTTATTATTTACAAGAAGCCCCAAAACGTGTTTTAGGATATAATTAGGTTTTTCAGCCACTTGTTTTGGCTAAACTTTATTCTACTTTTGATTTTGTTGAGAGAGCTTTGGAGGGAGACAAGTCAGAAACTCTGTTCGTCCGAGAGAAGATTTCGAACCCTTTGTTTACTCTCTTTATTATTACTTTTGAGTTCTATTCAATCATGTTGTTTTACTTAATCTCCATGTCTGAGTATATCTCCTTTTAGGTTTAGGGTTCTCATAAAGGATCTCTTTGTATGCTAGGTTAATCTGTTAGGTAGGATTCATAATCAAATTAGTTCTTCACCATAAGTTGTTCTTAATGCTAAATTCTGGATTGATCACCTAGAACTTAGATCTTAGGTTAATCAATTATACACGAAAGTGTGATTGATAATCTGATAGAACCTATGGTGAGCAAAATAACTATCTGCAAAGAAATTTGGTTTAGTTGTTTTGTGAACAAATCAAACTTGAACTTAATGCTAGTTTAGTCTTTAGGATTTGCAAAGAAATTTGGGATTCTGAGATTTATACTTAGATAACTCTCGCAACGAAAGTTGATTAGTTATAGCTTAGTGTTTTGAGTTCAAGAACCGTGCTAAAAGCTGAATCCTAATTAATTGGTTATTCTGCATTCTCTGATTTTCTGAGAAATACCATGAACATATTTTCCTCCATTGAATTTACAACTCTTTAAACTACATTATTGCTTCATGTTTTATTGATTTACTTAGCTTAATTCGAATCTATATAATCTATTGTGTGATTCTTGAGTCTCTGTGGTTCGACCCCTACATACTGCAACTACAAAGTTGTTAGTACTTTAGGATATTACATTTTGAGCTTATCAATACACAACGGTACAACTCTTTCTCACCAAGCGCTTTTCAAACAGATTGATAGGTGCATCAAGGATACAATCCTAGCTCGAATTCACTGCAAGACTTTTATGAATCTTCTCTCCATCTGGTTCTCGTATGAGTAATCTCTGATGATTTCCTTGAATCTCATTCACCATGTTTTCGATAAGGCTTTTTAAAAAAAATTTGGGTCTGTTGAAACTTAATAGCTTCGCCAAAGCTTATGTAAACAACATGTTCCATTGGTAATCTATTAACATTTTATCCAAAAAAAAAATGACCATAGTTTAAACTAATATGTGAACCACAAAGGCATAAGTGCTCAGCTCGCCGTAAAATTTCAAGTCAGGAAATGATGAGAGTACGAAGTGTAGAAAACTTTATCTTCTCATTTCCATGTTGTTGACACAAAATGCTCAGATCATTCACGCAATTCTGCAAACAACAGTAAACTCAAATACAAATAAATTTAACAACAGTAATTGAAATTAAGGTTAAGCCGAGAATGTGAGATCATCAACTCTCTACTTACCTAAATATCAGTAAGTCAGTAACCAATATGTGGAGATCAATTTTGGGGTTTCAACGCTCTAAATTTTTAATCACATGTTTACATATGATTACTGAATTGGATAGCACTCTGATCATAGAAATTCAATTTGTATACGACCATCATCAATAATATTTTAGCTGAATTCAGTGCTTAATTTTGGATTAGTCGGGAAACTATTATAATAACCCATCTTTTTACCACAATAATGCTATCAGGCATGAAAATCGGGAAAGAAATCCCTCACCACAGCTTCTGGTTGATTTTCTGGTATGTCCCTTTTTTTTTACCCTCTTTTGTCTCTTTTGGTATAGGTCTCCCTCCGATGAATCTTTCGTCTATCTTCTTCTTTCTCCTCATGGTTAAGGGTGCCTTCAACATTTGGACCTTGTGAATTGTGACTATTCTCTGGATTTCCTCCGTAATAGTCATTTGGGTGGAAGTGCTTCGAGTGAATCTGTTTTCTTCATAGGACTACATGGAACAATTAAAAAAGATTACATGAATAAAAAGGGAAGAGGAACCGAAATTGTTTCTATTAGATTAGTAGTTTTTTTGTGTTTTCAAGAGAATTGGTGGCAACTGATAATTTAATACAGGCTGAGACAAAGCAAGAATGAAGAAGAAACGATTCGCTTGCTCGATTAGAAAAAAATTTCGTTTTGGCACTGAATTTGTTGATGACGTGGCAGCTTTAAAAAACCTCTAAAAAAATCTGATGTGTCTAGAGTGTCAAATAACTCTTTTCATTTTTGTATAGATTTTCATATATATCACGGACATGGTTTTTTCCTGGTTATAAATATATATAAATATTGTACAAAAAAATAAAGGAAAAGCATATTGCTGCAAGAAAATATGATCCGTAAATATCATGTAGGGTACATACAACCTTTGAGTGGGGGACTACCAACAGAAAGAAACGAAAGAGAGAGGACCAAAGGAAGTAATAAAGGCAAATGCAAAAAATGGAAAACAAAAATCAAATTTGTGTTCTATCTTTTGCAATCACATGACCTAACAACAAGCCCTACACATTTCTATGTGATTTTTTTTTAAATATCAAATAACCGGGTAATAATCCAAAATAAAATTCCTTCACATTTCAATTTACAAAAATATGATTTTGGGACTAAATATGTTACAGGTTTGATATAATACGAAGCCAATCAAACGTATATTATCCTTTGATCTCGTGGATAAAATCACAAGAAATGTCAAAGAGAAATTGAAAATGCACACACACAAATTAACAATGTCACAGGCAAAAAGACACAAATAGTTTCACTTCAGATAAATGTACAAGTCTGTTGCTTTTAAGATGAATCTATATATTCCTCACTTGAAACAAAATCACAAACAAATTCTCTCAGTTTGATTCAGCCCCTTGCTTTATGATCTCATCTTTTCCCCTTTCACCACTTTAGAACCCGAAAAACTGGAAAGATGTAAAACTGTTATTATATATGTACAGAAAAATTAATGTGGGAAGTTAAACTAATATTGATGTTTATGAATGTTTGGTTCTTACCAGCTTCTTCTTCTTCTTCTTTTTCTCAATGTATGCCAAAATCTCCTTCTGGCTCACAAGAGCTTCTTCCAAAGCCTAAACCGAGAAAATAAATAAGAAATATTAGATTTTTAGGTTAAGAATCAGATTGTTTACATTTCAAGTAGTTTAAGGTTTGTTTTACGTACCTTCTTGGTCTCAGTCAACTCTTGCTCAAGTACTTGAACACGGTTAAGCGCGGCCTGAAGTTTCTCCTCTTTTTCAGATTCAACATTAGCCGGTTTCAAGTCAAGGTACATGCACTTGTCTTCCAGCTCAGCCATACGTTTCACCATTAACATATACTCAGCGCTCGAGACGGGTGCTGCAAATTGAGCTTGATTCTGCTTAGACATAGATTCCTCATAACAAACTGAGTTTCCATATAAAGCACCCTCGGTGAGTTTGCGCGGAACGTCTTTTGATAGCCTAACCATTGCAACAATGCCCATCACAAAGGCCATGACCCCTCCAACAAGTAATCCATCCCCTTTCTTCGGTGCCCCCTTCCTCACGTAGCACTCTAACCCTAGAGGAACTTTAGTGCGCGCAGAAGAAGAAATAATATAGTTGCAAATGAGCTGAAAATGTGAGTGTATATATATACCTTTAGAGATAGGAAAGTTTTCGGTTTTCTGAGTTTTCGCAGGCCATGCCATATCCATGGATTTGCCAATGGTTGTAATTTGCTTCTCATGCGCATTGTCTTCATCCCTCTTCTTATTGTTTCTCTCAAGACACTGGGGCGTTAATGGAGAATGTCAGTATAAGCTTACCCTAGAGTACTAGCTAGTTAGCTGATTTAAAATGTATTATTGTTCTTAACTTACTTCCGGAACTGAAGTTGATCTTCCTTGGTCAACATGCTTGTGTTCATCTTCTGAAATTGGTGAGCACTTCGCTTCGCGGTTTATAGCCATCTGCTTCCATTTTAAAATATGTTTTTGTATGTATCAAAGTCAAGAAACTGGTTCAATTTAATAAATTTTTAGTTTCAAATTAAGGAATATATATGTAAATTGTTAATCACCTTGAGAACCTCAGGATCATTCCATGGACCTTTGTCAGAGCGCATACAGCCTCCTTTGTCTTCACAAGTGCAAGCGCCTCCAAAGAACTCTGGCAACTCACTGTTTACAATGCAAAACATCTAATGAATTTTTCGAGTTTCCAAAGTGAAGCTGAATATATATATATATATATTTAATGATTCCAGAGACGCCTGATCTTACCTAGCATCGATGACTTCGAGCAATTTGCTATGATATTTGTTCCCAAGAACATGAATCTTTGCTGTGGTCTTGGGATCAAGAAACGACTTAACCGTGCTCCACAAGAGCCGGAACCCGGAACCCGCATTGATGATGAACATCCGGTTCAACGTCTACAAGAAAATCCGGAACTCAACAATATTAAGACCTTGATTTGTTTTTACATTTAGTATGTCAATTTTTCAAAAATTATAACATTTTTACCATTTAAAAAAATTATTTTGATTGTAAACGCAAAACGGAAGGTTTGCAAAAGTATTTTATGTTTTAAACTGTGAAACTCCCTTTGTACTTTTGTACACATTCACATAATGTAAACATAAAATTAGCGTTTGAAAGAATTGATGTATGGATACATGGTCTTTGGATAGATGAGATATTGATGACTGACATCAAACTATATATATATACCTCAGGATAATTGTCATTGTCAATCTTGAGAAGCCTCTGTAGAAGCTCTCTCGCGGATTTGCTGAAGTTCTTAAGCCCCTAATCACTCGGAAAACGCACACATATAGTTTTAGACAATCGAAAAATTTACCCTTCTGTATTCAAAGACATAAAGGATGGATCTATCGTATACATACCACGCCTTGCACGTCAAGAATAGTTGTGCTCTGATCAATGTGCTTGTTGGCTGCGACAGAACAAGAAGGGAACTTGATCTTGAAAGTCTTCTCGAACTCTTTGACATGATATTTCACGTACCGGTCCATTGTTGTCACTTGAAGCAGCTTGTTAGCATCGATTTGACCTAATCTCTCAATATAAACCGGCCTGCCTTCCCTATCTACTCCATGATAGCCTTGAGGGTAATGCTTCATGACATCATCGATCTCTTCAAACTCAAAATCCTTCATCATAATTAGAAACAAACATGAAATGAGAGTTGGGTCCAAAATGCTCCGAGATTTTAATTAGGAAAGAGATTCACCTCGATGATCGTGTCAGCGCCGAAATCTTTCCTCCATTGAATCATGTCACTCCACATTTGCTTAGCTTTCTCAATGTCAAACTTTCTTGCCCTCAGGAATCTGTTTTATGTTCAATATATATAAAAATAAATAAATCTTCTGGATGAAATTCCATGTTTTCTGATCATGATAACAAGATCAAATAAGAGGGATCATGAATCGCTATATCAAATTTAAAAATAGAGGTTTATACTAACTCTTTTTTATTTTTATTTTTCATTTTCTTAACTGATTTTAATACTTGTTATTATAATGTATTAATGATTAAAATATAGTAAAAGATTTTGTAGTCGTAAACTAACCCAAACGGAGGGGTTGACTAACAGCGCCTAGTGGTTTGTCTCTATCCACCTCTTAAATCTATGCTATGGATCCAAGCCCAACCTATCATTTGTCTAAAATGTTGGGAACAAAACATAACTAATGATGGTTGGAATTCGGAAAGACTCTTTCCGAAAGAGACTTAAAATATAAAAGTTTGTATCACATTATATTTTAGTTTGCTTTTCAGTTTTTTTCCCACAGTAAATCGATTATTCTAAGATAAAATAAAATAAGATTTTAATCTATAAAGAAATATTTGTAATAAAATTATTTGCATATGTAAATGATTAAGAAAACAAAAATAATGAAAATTTTGTCATGAAATAATGAATATGGCAATCTAATTTTTGTTGTATGAGCCAGATATCCAGTTTGAACTAAATTTTTCCCAGGAAGCCTAGCTAGTCCAACCAAGCTTATCGGGTTTATAATTTCTATAATCTCATGATTGGTCATGCAATTACTCTTAT
The DNA here is from genome assembly GCA_002933915.1 of Eutrema heterophyllum. NCBI lineage: Eukaryota > Viridiplantae > Streptophyta > Magnoliopsida > Brassicales > Brassicaceae > Eutrema > Eutrema heterophyllum. The sequence continues at coordinate 347,471 of PKMM01032469.1, read as the reverse complement.
GATTATTATGGTAATAAATTAAGAGAGAGAATGAATGATTGGTCACGCAATTACTCTCATGATTATGGTAAGAAATTAAGAGAGATTGAATGGTAATGATTAAAGAAAAAAAATGTATACCGAAGCATCATATGGAGATCATCGAGTTTGGAGGGCAAGAGCTCATCGAGGACAAGAGCTTGACGAAAGCCATCAAGAGCTTGAAGGTCTTCTGCGTCTATGTCATCCTCAATCGGTACGGACATGACTCTGCTGCTGCTTCTTCGACCCTTTTTCTTGAATGAGTTCTTGAATCTGTTCGATGCGCTTATCGCTTTCTTCTTCAGCGAACACATCTTCACTATCTTCCTCTCCTCCTCCGACATCTCTATTTCTGATTAACAAATTTCAATTTGCATTAGTCTTAAGAAATATTTACATGAACTAAGGCAATAATTGAAATTACGACTAACCTGGTTTGGTCTCAGCCATGTTTATATGACTTTTAAAGCACTCTCTGTTTCACACGGCAATCGGATACCTACAATGACAAAATTATGAAGATCATTTCAAAAAAGTTAGATAAAAATGTATGAGAAATGTGAGATGAATCTAAAGAACCAAAATGAGTTATAAACCAAAAGGTGTTTTAGGATCCGAAGGATGAGAAAGATAGAGAGATGAATTGAGAGAGGTTTTTTTTTGTTTACCTTATCGGAGAAGAGTGTTTGAGGAGTGGTAAGGGAGGTTTAAGATAAAGGAGAGGCTCATTTGAAACTACTTCATAACATGTAGACAACTCTTTGGGTTCTGATTCTACCAACCTATATATTGACATGGTCTCTATAAGATTAAAGAAAAAATCTTACTCTATTTTTAAAAATAAATAACAAAGTTGTAACTATTGAGCACAAATCGTTTATAAGTAAATGGATTAAATATGAAGACAACAAAAATAAGTAAATAGATTAAATATGAATATAAGAGAAAAAGCATGTCTTTGTAATAGGCGAAGTGCGGCCCACTACTTGAACATTTTGTCGATGTTAAAAAATCTTGATGTCAACCAAAGTATATTATTTTTATTTTGTAGTGGTATGTTGTAGGATTATCTACCCAATTTTAAATACACAGAGTGAATTTGGTGAATATGAAACAATAGAAAAACACCAAATAAAATGTTTTTTTTTTAAATAGTTAACAAAGAATCTTAGTATTATTTAAGAGAATTAATGGCAAATATTCATACAAATAGTTCTATTTGTAAATTATATATCCCATGACCACATGCCGATATTCCCCATAGACGGTGCTGAGATACATAATTGTTTCTTTCATATACTATCATTCACAATTATAGGTTCATGAAGGAATTATAAGTTTAAAGAAAGCTGGTCTACCACATTCTACAACAAGCCAAAAGTTCGATCTAAGAATAAGTGACACATTATATGACAAACAATCTAAAATATTTAAATATTTATTATTCGTTTGTAAAAATTATCACTTGAGTCGTTTATTCCCCATGGCCATGCAACAGATTGGATCCAATTCGTAGTAAATAAACCTGTTCTAAAGTTATCAATAAAAGGGCTTGTTTTAGGCCCGTTTTAGGCCCAATAGATTATGTGTCGAATCCATTATATGGTCGAACGAGTTAGGGACTAGCCGTCGTCTCCCGCCGTTTGGATCCTCTCCGAAAGCCCCGACCGGCAAAGACGCGGCGTTTCACTGCCTCTATACCGCCTCAATCTCAGGTTTCAAATATTTTCTCTGAATCTGTTATCCCAGGTTTTTGGAGTGATTCTGTTTTGCCTGTATAAAAAAATTAATTTTGAATGCTGAATTTATTTGCAATTATGAACGTGTAGATTCAACTCTGAATGCGGATTGAAATTGGTGAACTCAAATGAGGTTAGTTATGGGAAATCGTAAACAGATTTTTTAGTAAGAACATAGAATCTGTCATTGTTTTGGAACATAGAATTTGTCTTTTCTTCTCCGTCTCCTTGTTCTTAACAGGTGCAAGAAGAAGCTTTCCCACTTGTAACTGATTTCGCCTTTAAAATCCTGTTAAAAAAAATTCTGGTTTCTCTTTTTAGGTGTTTGCAAAATCCCACAAAGATTCTACCTTTTGCGTTTAAATCGGTCAGTGGTGAACTTGACTCTGTCGCATTTTACTTGTTTTTGTCCTATAGCCCTTTGTCTACCTTTTCTTGTTGAGTTAGAGATATATAAGTGCTTAGGTTGTCGTGTATATATGATTGTGTTACTGTCGCATGTTTGCAATTACTCCTGTAACACTTGGTTTCCTTTTATAATGAAGTAGTATTTTTGGAAGATGTAATCTTGTGATTGACTTAGATTGCTCTTTTATTTTTTTTCGTGGAATCGAAGCTCTATATTTCATCCTTGACGTATTTCGTGGAGATTCTGTTCCAATTTCATAGCTTGTTGATCTTCTCAACTTCTATTTGTGTTCAATTTTCAGTCTTTGCTGCCTTTGTCTCAACGGTGGCTCTGTAAATTTTCTCCCAAGCTATCACCATTAGCAAACATATTAAAGGTTTCGATCTTGACCATGGCAAGCAGTCTCAATGGACATGTGACCATGGCTTCAGAGCCTCAGAGAACTTACCAAGTTGTGGTAGCTGCGACCAAAGAAATGGGGATCGGTAAAGACGGAAAACTTCCCTGGAGTTTGCCTGCTGATCTCAAATTCTTCAAGGATTTAACTCTGACCACTTCGGATTCCGCCAAGAAGAATGCTGTTGTAATGGGTAGGAAAACGTGGGAGTCTATTCCCACTAAGTATAAGCCACTCTCTGGTCGCCTCAACGTTGTCTTAACTCGTTCAAGCGGTTTCGATATAGCCAACACTGAGAATGTTGTGACTTGCAGTAGCATAGATTCTGCTCTAGATTTATTAGCTGCACCTCCGTATCGGTTGTCCATCGAGAAGGTGTTTGTAATAGGAGGTGGTGAGATATTGAGGTGTGTGTTCTTTACTCAAGACTCTTTATTTTTTTCGTGATTCCTTCTTCTTTGATCGTGTTGATGGTTTTTGTAATGTAGGGATTCGTTGAACCGACCAAGCTGTGAAGCCATCCATTTAACTGAGATTGATACAAGTATTGACTGTGATACATTTATTCCCGCGATTGACACTTCTGCATATCAGCCTTGGTGTTCGTCTTTTCCAATATGTGAAAATGGACTTCGATTTTCCTTCACGACTTATGTTCGTGTGAAGAGTTCTTCTGCCGGTGAATCCTCTGACGAGAGTGATGCGTCAAAGGCCCTTCAAGTTGACTGGAAGAAGTTTTCTTTCTTCCTTCCTAAGAAGATTTTTGACCGGCATGAGGAATTTCTCTACTTGAATCTGGTCGAAGAGATCATCTCAAATGGAAACTTAAAGAACGATAGGACAGGGACTGGTACATTATCTAAATTCGGTTGCCAGGTGCTGTACTACCTCTTAATATGTATCCGAATGTCTTGTTCTGGTTTGCTTATTAAGGTCAACTAATCACCATATCTTTGGATCCACAGATGACGTTCAATTTACGCAGGAGTTTCCCACTTCTGACGACAAAGGTTTGCTCACCTTTACATTGAATTTGCATGTTTAAACCCCCAAAAGAGTTTTCTTTGTCTTCCCTGCATATTCAAGCTTACAATATCTGTTTGCATTTCATATGCAGAGAGTTTTCTGGAGAGGTGTTGTTGAGGAACTTCTATGGTTCATAAGCGGTTCAACCAATGCAAAGGTAAGAAAACAGATTTTTATCATCATCGACTCATCGTCATTCCTTAAACACCGTGATTGAGCCACATTTGGTGCGTATGCGAATGAACAATCGATTGTTTCATGAGAAACTGTGTAAGTGGCAGGTACTTCAAGAAAAGGGTATCCGTATCTGGGATGGGAATGCGTCAAGAGCGTATCTTGATGGGTAAATTCTAATCGCCGTTTTTCTTTTGAAAGTCGAAACTTTGTGGCTGTCACACTAATAAGTTGAAAACTTTTAATTTCAGTATTGGACTGACTGAGAGAGAGGAAGGTGACCTTGGACCCATTTATGGATTTCAATGGAGACACTTTGGTGCTAAGTCAGTAGCTTCTCTGTTATCCCTTGGCTTTTCTGAGTTTTTGCAAAACATATTTCTCTGTTTAGCCATTTCGTTAACCTTTTTCTACAGGTACACAGATATGCATGCTGATTATACCGGCCAAGGATTTGATCAGCTGTTAGATGTAATTAACAAGATCAAGAATAATCCTGATGATCGACGGATTATAATGTCAGCTTGGAATCCTTCTGATCTTAAGCTGATGGCACTTCCTCCATGCCACATGTTTGCACAATTCTATGTTGCAAATGGAGAACTTTCATGTCAAATGTATCAGCGCTCAGCTGATATGGGTCTTGGTGTACCATTTAACATTGCCTCATACTCCCTTCTTACATGCATCCTCGCTCACGTCTGTGGTAACGTTCAAATTTCACTACAGAAAGAGCAATTTTCTTTTTCTTTTCCGAATCTGTCTGTCTAGTGATATTATGTTGATACCATGCAGATCTTGTTCCTGGTGATTTTGTCCATGTGATTGGAGATGCTCATGTTTACAAAAACCATGTCAGGCCTCTGCAAGAGCAACTTGAGAACCCACCAAAACCTTTTCCTGTGAGTATATGTGGACACATGATCGATGATTCTTAATTCTGTTAGAGTTTGATGAATGCATAATCTACCAATAGTTCGTTGCAACTATATCCTTATTTATCTTTGGGCTCTTTACAGGTTCTGAAGATAAACCCGGAGAAGAAACACATAGATTCTTTTGTCCCGGCTGATTTTGAGCTCATAGGCTATGATCCTCACAAGAAAATAGATATGAAAATGGCTGTTTAGCCCGAACCATATCCAGACAAAAACTTCTGGATTTTATAGTTAAAAAAATTGAATGAAATCTTTTATGTGATGATTTTGAACCTTTGGAGTGAGTTCCTTGACATCCCTGAAGATTTTTCTTTTCTTTAGGTGATAAAATGTTGAAGATGGGATTGATATGCATCCTGGCCTAATCCCAAAGTCAAATTCTTAGGTAATTGGCTTATATACTTCCAATCTAGATCGAAAACTTAAAAATATTTACCAGAATGGAGGCTTAAGTAAAAGGAAGCGTCAAAGAAGAATTATGATAAAACTTCTTATTACGATCTTTAAAATATGCGATTTAACTTGGACAAGAAACTAGTCTTATAGCTTGCAAAAAACTATTCATAGGCCAATATATATGAATTAGTTTTCAGATGATGCACAGCCGTTGAAAATATATTTTCATTTAATTTAGATAATCTACGTCCAATATCCAAAAGGCATTTATTTCCTCTACCAAAATATCTAGAAAATTCTAGTGAGAGGAACTTAGTTGATTCGGTTGATAATAGATAAATTATGCTAAAGGAAATATTCTAAGTGATGTTTTGTCTATGTGACATAAGCAAATGAATGGGATCCTGATAAGTAAATAACCCCTAAAAAATAGACAATACGTTATATGGCATAAATTCTGTTTCCTCGATTTTGTCATGTCGTGTATGATATATGCATATATCTCTTGATTTTATTGGATACTTTTTGGTCATTATAAATTTTATATGGTGACTATAAATTCAAGTTCGATCTGAGATTTCTTGGATAAGAAAAATATCTTTACAAACTATTATTAAGTTCAAATGGTGTTATAATATATTTAACTCCGGATGTTTGTACAGAATATAAGAAAAGTATTAAGATAATAAACCAGATATTATGTTACTTTTACTGAATATAAGAGTCCAAAATATTCATAACTATTATTCCAATAATCAACTAATCGCATGTAAGTAGAACCCGAACGTATAAAAATTAGTAAACAAACTACAAGTATTCTACTGATCTAATTTAGTTGATGTTTAAGGATTTTACACACAAATTAAAAAGTCACACAAAATCATAATTTTTTTTTATTTTTTCTATATTAAAACATCATTTATTGTCTAATTAAAATATAATTTATCCAATGATAAAAAAGACTGCAGAATATAAATGGTCAAAAATAAATATAATAACTTTAATTTTGCATTGAAAATATAAAATATCATTTAAAATGAAACAATTTTTTTTTGTTTAAACATCAATTAAATTAGACTAGAGGGAGTATATTATAAGATTTGTTCCTTACAGGTTTTTGTCTATCTCACGTGTATTCGCCATTCTCATTAGATTCTATAGATTTGCATCAATCTTTTCTCATCCGATCGAGCATATCTTGTATCTTCACCTTTCCAGATATTGGTTCCTACAGGCTACAGTACGTCAGATACTTTCTCACGTAGTTATTCAGAAGCAATCATATTTTATAATTCTAATATCAATCTTTTTTTTTTATCTAATATCAATTTTAACTACTAAAACGATTCGGAAAAAAAATGAAACGATTACTTAGAGCAAGGTTATAATTTTAATATATGTTAAAATTATATAAATACATAAATAGCGGGTTAAATAGGTTACTAGAGAATTTATACCTTTTATGTATTATGTATTTTTCTTCTTCTTATATTTATATATTATGTATGTGCAGTTCTGCGTGAGTGCGTTTGATAGAATATTATAGTATGCATGGTAATACCATGATGGTATAATGTATTCCAGTTTTAAAGTTAATGGTGAAATAATATAAAAACAAAACACTCAAAAGAATCATTAAAAATTAATAACAAACAATCCGTGAAAACAAGGTTTTTTAAAAAAAAATTGATACACTATAAAATGGCAAAATCATTCAAAAAGTTTGTCTAAACTCCGAAACCTTTGGATTTTTTCATTAAGTAGAAAAAATTAACAAAAATAATTAGATATAAATCAAGATTCCTCAAAAATTTCGACATTTTGCGAATTACAAATGTTCTTATCATTTAATGCGAGCTGGCCAATGTTCTTATCGGGATTGCTTGAAATTAAAAGTGTTACGTAGTTCAAGTCTTACCATAAATTTCAAAGCATATCCGATACCTAATTTCTAGTTGGTTCAAAGAATCAAATACTCTTGTGTTGGCTTATCAATATCACATTTGCAGGGAGATAAATAAGTTGTTTTTTTTTGGGGTCAAAAATAGAGATAAATAAGTTATGGGATTTTTTTAATATTCCCAATAAAACTGAGACACAATTCCCTCCTCTATAATGCATTCTATTCCCTCTATAATACAAGAAAGTAACGGTGAGAGTTAATAATGCTATCCAGCATTTGGAAACACCGTTTATATTCTTTTTTTATTTACTTTATATATATCTATTCTTAATTTCCAGATTAGGAACCAACTAGTACATCGAATATTCGATTCTTTAATGTAACTAACCACGTCTGCTGTATATTGCCATATCACATCAAACCTCAACTCGAGGTGTGTTATTAAACATCGGATCTGTTCATTTGCATGACGCTTGCGGCTGCAGCTTCGGCTGCGATATGCGGCCAGATGCAGCGTCCAGATACGGCCGATTGTTGTTCGTTTGACAGTTCGGCTGATCTTTGCATCTAATCGTAATAGTGTCAATCGCAACACTGAAAAAATTCAGCGTCCAGAAATTTTACAGCGTTCAGAAATTTCATATGCAGATCGCTGCGTCCAGACGCAACACAGGAGACTGCGTCTGGTAAACGAACAATAATCGATCGCAAGCCACAGCTGCGACATGCAAACGAACAGACCCATCATCTCTTGCGATCAACTTTAACGTTTCACCGTCATTGTCACTATGCCCCCACCACTTGTGTTTTTATCTTCACTCGCGTTATAAGAAAAATACTTTCTAATAGTTCACTCGTCTTTCAATAGCTCTACATCAAACACGTTTAAGTTTGGAGTCTTCTTAGACTAGATTTGCATTTGAATATAGAAGTAGTTAAATCAATTATTTTAAAATTGTCTGCATGCACTCCACCAGATTTCTAGAAATCGGAGTACTACGTACATCAATCTATTGGGCTCAGTTATCCCTACTAAGTAAGAGCTACATCGCTTAGCCGTTGCAGTTCTAACAACTCCCAAAAGGAAAAATGGAACATATTAACATAAATACAATAATCAATTTATTTTTTTTAAATCAAGCAATGTTTTAATTTGGATTTTACATGGATCAAAATGTAGTGAGTGTTGGTACGGTTGCTAGAGTTATAAACGTTATTAGCTGGTTGTAGCGACTGGTACGATAGCGTTTGATCTTACTTTTTTTTTTGTTCTGTTGTCGTCAGCGTTAGATCTTACAACTGCCAAAAAACTATATGTATATATATATATATATAAGTATAAGCATATTCAACAACAAATATGAAAGTAACATTAATATTCGACTCTTGTATTAGTGGTATAATTATAGTTAAATAGATAAAATGACATAGACATACCAACCAAAACACAAATGAACCATATTACATATAAATAGATGATGTATATTAAAAATAATTAGTTAAAAAAACATTATCGTTTGGTGGAATAACTAATAATATTTTACAAATCATATATTTAAAGTTAGAATAAATTTGAATATAGAAAATTTTAACCTCTCACAATCGTTACCGGCTACCGCAAAGATTTACAGTAACATAACTTTTGGTTGCAAATTTATACGCCTCATAAACAGCACGTAATGAGTTCTATGAATGTTTTCGATTTCCAAACTATACAATTGCATTTAATGTACCAATACAACTCGTTACAATTAGATCATATCATATTTAAACTACAATTAATACCACTTGTTGTATTTACTCAAACAACCTTAAAGGTTTACAAGACTTAAGATAAAGAGTACTCTTTCTAAGGCAAAGTTACAAGATTATGAAATGTTTTGAAACAGAGCATTCAAGTTTATAACCAAAAGGGAAAGAAAAGAAAACAGAAACAAACATTCACTGGCAAAGAGGATCTAGATTATCAGGTGTTCTTCATCCTTTTGAATCCTTTTTTGCCTCGCGATAAAAGCTTCAATCTTTGTCCTAAATTGCTCGTTGCTCATTCCATCTTCTGGTTTCTTAACTCTCACCGCTACTTTCTTGTCCGAGTCACAAATCCTCAGATGCTTCTCCGACTCATACCTCTTCAAGATTTTCCCACCACATGTACCCTCCAGCGGCTGAACCGCCTCAAACGCTTTCTGCGATTGGCTTTTCCCGAAACTTACCCTTTTCACTCCACTCAGCTTCTTCGGTTGTTCTGTTTTCGTCTCATGTACTTCGAATCTCTTCTTCTCACTCTTGTGAAGAAATTCTTGGTAAAGATCGTTTCTTGCAGCTTCTGTTGTCTTTGAAATAGGCTCGTGAGCCGAGCTGTATCGTCTGGATTTCGCAAAAAGAATAATTACAATTGCGTTTCCGATGAAGAAAACGAATCTCGGGCTAACGAGAAACACTGCTGCTTTCCTGAAAATGTCACCGGAGAGTTTCACTGAAGTGAAAGAGAGTTTGGAGATCAAGATTAGAAGAAGAATCAGTTCGAACAGTCTGAATAAGTTCGTGAACGATTTTATTGCTTGGAAATTCAAGATTCCTCTCGGTTTCTCCATCTTAAAGTGTTGAAGCTGAATTGAATTCATTGAGATGATTACTTCAACAGAACAAAACAGAGGACAAAACAAGAAAAGGGTTTTGTTTAACAGGGATTCTATGTGTGGGAGTGATTTAGGTCACTCGAAAGAAGTGAGATTTTCGGAAAAGAAGTGAGAAGCAGAGAGTTTTGCCACCAAGAGATGAAATAGAGGAAGAAGAACAATGGTCATGGTGAACAATGACCAGATTTTGCTGTTATGTTTCATTAAAAACAGAGGAATATTGTGTAAAGATCTCCGTTTTTTCTATTTGTTTTTTTTTCTCTTGGGTTTGTTGTATTTGTAGGTTTTGAGTTGGTTTCATTTCTTATTTATAGATAGACTATGGAAGCATTAATGTTCACCTTTTTTTTTTTGTTTTGATTATTGCACTTTCATAGACTATGCAGTAAATGCTATTACTGCAAACACTTTTTATTTTGGAAAATCATGGAAATAAATTAGTCTAGATTTTTTTTTTTTTTTAACTTAAATTGTGAACAGCATAATAGTTTTTCTTTTGATTTTTTTACTTTATCCACAACATTGTTCTCAGTGCTCCCAAAAGTTGTCCAAGCTATATTGTTCATCGCCCATGAGGCCATATGACCAATCACATCTTCTTCTTATTCCCTGCTTTGTTTTCATCATTTATTTGATTTTCTTCAAACATATAATGTGAATTTTGTTTATTAGTTTTGGTTAAACACATTTATATGTGAATTTTAAAACTAAAACAAAATTCCAAACAATTTAGTGATCAATATATGCTGACAAACAATTCTTATAAGTTTTCTTACATTAGTGGCAAAAAAATACGGATTTCTATACAGTTCGTAGAATTAGTCTGAGTTTCGGTTTAGGACGCCACGATTAACAAAGATTCTACTACTGTTCGGTATATATGGTGTCACAAAATATGGTATAAGCTATGATGTTTTCGTATAGTTGATAGATTTATTTTTATATATAAGAATGAATAATAGAAGTATAGAACACAAGATTGTTAGCTTCAAACTCTAAGATAATACCTTAACCAACCCATCGAATAGTCATTTTACCTTGAGTTATATTCACCTCTCCAATTGTTCTTTGTCAATGAAAATAGTTGGAGGAGCGTATAGGCTTTCTACGCAAAGACCACTAAGTGAGTCAAGTGACATTTCCTAAATCTGAAAAAATGTTTGTTGAAAGTAACACAAGACTAAAATAAGGTTTCCATAATATCAAATCCACACGTCTATCTACATATAATACTGGAAAATCGTAGTATGTCAAATACGGACACGTGAGACTCTAGACTCAATATCTATATGCCTAGCTTTAAAAAGAAAAGAAAAAATCTCTATGCCTAACTACGTAGACATGCAACTGTAAACTATATAGAAATGTTTTTTTTTGGGGGGTTAACTATGAAGAAATGTTACCTTCACTTCTATTCTAAGCTTTCAGAATAATCAACATTTGCTGATATATGACTTAATTAACAAAACAATATGAGAAAATTAAAGAAACAGGGAGTTTGCATTTATAACGATGAGTCTTTGGTTCTAAGTTCTAATTAACTTCTAACCCAACAGGGCCAACAATAACTTATGTAGTTGGGGAGGTTATTTCCGTTGGCCCCAGTTAAGAAGCTTTGTTATTCTGATGGATATGAGTAGGCGTTGTCGACAAAAAGTTTTGGTCGATAAGAAAAGGAAATTAACAGTGATGACCTTTTTTTTGTTCTTAATTTGATACTCTTTGGAAAGAAAAACAAAACTGAAAGGCCACAATTAGCCACAAAAAAAGAAGGTGAAAGGCCATGATGGTTTGAATATAAGAAGCTCTTTTTTCTTTTGAATATTTGTTGTGAAAGTTTTAGTTTTGTATTTTTTAGAATTGATGATCTAATGTATTTTAAACTCTTAAAAAGTTAAAACCAATTAAAATAAATATCATATCTATTTAGAGCTTATATCTGGTTTCTAATAGAAATTTTTAAATTATTAATGAGAGTGATTTCCTTGGTAAGTAACTAACAATGCAGATTTTATGCCAATATATATATTTATCTTCTAGCAGAAAGTCCATTTGGCAATATGGAACATTTAGTGAGAGTGATTTCCTTCTTCACTAAGACATGCGCAACATTATACACTTTTCATCTCTCTTTTTTTTTCTTTTTTCTGAGGGGGTCTCTTTAATAGGTTATGAATTTTAACTTTGCTTTTCCGTAACATGAAAGACCCCATCTTGTAAAACCAATGCAATCAATTTCTCCTTTTTAGAGTTTTTGACTCACTAATTAAACTTTCCATTATGGACATGATTGATTTATAAAACAAATTTTCAATTCATATGGTGGCTGGCTAAGTTGATAAAAGATCTCAATTTCTTTAGATTATCCATTTGTTTTGCAGACTTTATATCATCCAAATTTTCCTCTTCTCTTTTCTTTTTCACAATTCTGGCGTTTATGAATCCTTTTCTTAAACACATATTTAAAAATGAAAAGGTGGAAGTCATAAACGAATCGTCCCTCGTAAAGAAAAAAAGTCATAAACGTATGGTCCTTCACTGCTTTGTGCTAAGTAGCTTTTATTTGATTCTGCAATATATGGTTCTAGTGAAACACATTATCTACATTAGGGTAGTGCTAATTCATTGTTGACTTACTCGATCCATTGTAATGAAAATTGGAACATAAATAAAATTTGGATATCTACTGGACCTGATGATTTTGTGACAAAAGTTAAAGATAAATTCTTAATTAATCACTTAGTCAAACAAAAATACCAAAAATGTTTCCACATTTTTTGTGAGTAATGTTCAAGCTTCTGTCTCAGGCTCCCGAGTTCAAGTTAATTACTCCTTCTATCACTACAAGAAAACATGTGAATTTCCGACGAAAATTTATGACGACATTTTTGGTCGGAAAAATTCCGACGAGATTCCAACAAAATTCCGACAAAATGACAAATTTTTTGGAATGTCTTCGGAAATTTTCGACGAAAATCGGTTCCTCGGAAATTGGTAGGACATATCGTCAGAATATTCTCGGAAATTTTCGACGAAACTTTTTCTCAGAAAGTTGTCGGAATTCCCTCGAAATATAGTCGGACCATTCCGACCAAACATGTTAGTCGGAAATTTATTGAATACTTTGTCGGAAAATGATCTGAAATTTTATTTATTTATTTTTTAATATCGTCGGAAATTTGTCAGACATATCCGATGACTTTCTGACGAGATAAAATAATTAAATAAAAAAATTGATAGTTAAATTAATTTTTTATTTAATCAATGTCATCGGAAATTCGTCGGAAATTTCTGAGGAATTTCCGACGACATTTTTTAAATAAATAAAAAATAAATTTAATTAATTAATTAATTTTTTTTTAATGTTGTCGGAACTTCATCGGAATTTTTCGATAAATTTCCGACGATAATAATGTTTATTTATTTATTTAATATTATCGGAATTTGTTAGAAATTTTTTCAAAATAATTTGAATTTGGCGGGTTTTTTTTTTCGACAAATTTCCGAGCAAGTCTTTTATCAGAAATATTTCCTATATAAAGAACTTCTATTTTCTACCCATCAAACACAATATCTCTCAATCTCTCCAAATCCTCTTCCAATCTCTCTCAACTATTTCTTTTTTAATTTTAAATTTAGTTTTTAAATTTATTTAAAATCTCTTAACCTCTCTTATAAATTCTAATCTATTTGAACTTTATAATTTTTTTAGTTTTAGTTTTACCCTTTTCGGATTAATCATTCTTATAATCTCTTAATCTTTTAATCTCTCTTATAATTAATTTTTATAATCTCTTAATCTTTCTTATAATTTTTAATTTTACCTTTATAATCTCTTAGTTTCGGATAATCTCTTAATCTCTTTAACTTTATAATCTCTTAATCTCTCTTATAATTTTTAATTTTACCATTTTCAGATTTTTTGTTTATTTTTTTTAATTTTAAAACATTCCGACGAATTTCCGAGAGAATAATATTTTATTATTATTTTGTCGGAAATTCATCGGAAACTTTCCGGCAATTTTCCGATCAAGTTTGTCGAAAAGTTCTCGGAAAATTTCCAAAGAATTTCCAACAAAATATTATTAAAATATTATTTTCTCTGAAAATCGTCGAAAAATTTTCTAGAAATTTCCGACAAACGTTCCCGGCGACTTTCTGATAACCTCGTTTCCGATGACTTTTCGACTAAACTTGGTTTCCAAGACTCGCATTCCGACCAATATGTTATTCGTCGAAAACACGTGTTTCCGACGAATGTGGTTGTCGAAAATCTACATGTTTTCTTGTATCCTCTCCGACCGTTTGAGGTAATAGTTTATTCTTCTTCTCCTATCTCTTTTGATTTGTCAAATTCGGAAGGTGATACATTAGTTATAAGCTTTGTTTGTACTTGGTAGCATTGAAGGAGGGTCTAATTGATAATTTTGGGTTAAGATCTTGATATATATATATTTAAAATTCTTCTCAATCTTGCTCTCCCAAAGCTCAACAAGAGCATTCATTTGGGAAGTTGATAATAATTTTTTTGTTATATGCGTCCTATTTTCCTATAATTATATATTTTTATTTATTAAGCCCAGTGATAGTCCATTAACGAGCCCTATTATTATTATCCACTTTCCTAAGCAATTAATCTAATCCAGGCCCATATTATCCATATAAATTTTAGGGTTTTCCGTTAAACGATACTCTTCATCTAGGGTTCCAGTTCTTCATTCTATCGCCGCTCCTCACTTGCAAGATCCAATGGTATGTGCTCTCTCACTCTTTTCACTCTCCAATTCTTCTTTCTCTCTTCTATTGTCAGATGATCTTAAAACGGCTTCGCTTTATGATTCCAGGCACCCAAGAAGGATAAAGTTCCTCCTCCGTCCTCTAAACCCGCCAAGTCCGGTGGTGGCAAACAAAAGAAGAAGGTCATTTTTGTCTCGCAATTACCTATTTTACGCCACAAATGTCGTTAATTTGATCTGGGAATCATACGGATCCGGTTTCTCCTGTTTTTTTTTTTGAACACACCAAATTTTTGTTTCTCTTTTTTTGGTCGGAGTTAACAGAAGTGGAGCAAAGGAAAGCAAAAGGAGAAGGTGAACAACATGGTTCTGTTCGACCAAGCTACATACGACAAGCTTCTCTCTGAGGCTCCCAAGTTCAAGTTAATCACTCCTTCTATCCTCTCCGACCGTTTGAGGGTAATAGTTTCTTCTTCTCCTTTCTCTTTTGATTTATCAAATTCGGAAGGTGATACATTAGTTATAGGCTTTGTTAGTACTTGATATCATTGAAGGAGGGTTTAATTGATAACTTTGGGTTAAGATCTTGATATATATTTAAAATTCTTCTGTACGATTATCTAGT
This sequence comes from Eutrema heterophyllum, assembly GCA_002933915.1. Classification (NCBI taxonomy): domain Eukaryota; kingdom Viridiplantae; phylum Streptophyta; class Magnoliopsida; order Brassicales; family Brassicaceae; genus Eutrema; species Eutrema heterophyllum. The sequence goes on along the minus strand of PKMM01032469.1, from coordinate 332,468 downwards.
GATTGTATCTCTGCACGAACGTATATGATGAGTTATGTGTTTTATGCTTAAATAGTGTAGGCGAATTCCCTAGAACAATGTAGGAAAATTTTCCTACTGATAGCTTAATATATTGTTTCTGTTGGAAAAACCTGTTTAGTCTTTGGTGCCTAAACACACGTAGCTTCTAGATATTTTTACTTGTTGTGACATGAGCTCGTGTGCTGGAACAGATCAATGGATCGCTTGCTCGGAAGGCGATCAGAGAGTTGATGGCTAAGGGGACGATCAGGATGGTCTCTGCTCACTCAAGCCAGCAGATCTACACTAGGGCAACCCACAGCTAGTCTCCCCAGATTGTGTTCGTTGTTTATCTATCTTTATCCAATGACTTCATGAACCATTATCTTTCTAGAATGCATTAAAATTTGCGTACTTTGGAATATTACTGTTTCATTCTATAACAATATGGAAATTCTAGAAGTTTTGAAGCAAGGCACTGGCAGTTTACTTATGCGTATTACAGTTTAAATAGTCACAGCATTACACTTACAACTTTTTTATTTGAAGTAGATTCTAGCTTTGCATTGTGTTTTTGACACCAGCAAGATCCACCTTACAAGTTACAACCTTAGCAATCCAATCACAGCATTGTCTTCAGTCGTTTGATCTTTGATCTACTGTTGGTTGCAGGATCCAACCATATACGCTTACATTATTTGAACAACTTTTTGTCGTTTAGAAAGTTTTTCACGTTTAGTTGGTGAGCTGCTTGTTTACCTGTCTATCGAGTTTTCTCTGTCCGCAACAATAGGCGGTTCTTTGTTCATATCGGTTATTATTTCAACACTTCGAACAGCTGAATCAGGGTTAGGAAATAGATGAAGACACCCACTCAACATCTTTCCTTTTAGTTTTCATGGCACATGTTGACTCTTTCAATAGTTGACCATCTTCTGGTAAATCAATCTTCGTAGAGCACTTGGCATCGAATGTGAGCCTGTAACTCGAATCCACTGCGTCTCTGAATCCAACGACTCAACCAGGCAGATTCATAACCATAACCATGAACACACCCTGTCTTAATTTTGCTTAACCCCAAACATGTTCAGACATTTGTACCTAAAAGATAATCAAATCACTGATGCCAGTCGTTGTGCGCCATAGTTGCTTCCTTTCGTGCTGTTTCTATCGAAAGTTTCTTTTTTTCCCTAATAATTTATGTCCCAAGTTTGCAACTTCTGTTATATGCCATCAATCTACTATCTAATTTGTTTTTTCCTACTATTTTTCAAGTAATTTAGCTTGCGTCTTACTAGCTAGTCGAAGTTGATTTCAACGCTATTGTAAGTTCATTCTCAATAACATCTCATAAATCTTTAATCCTCAAATTAGTTTCCATCACTCTAGTCCAAAGCACATACTTCTCGTTGTGATCATTTTTTTATAATTTTGTGATTTTCTTGTGGTGGTGTGTCTATTTCTCAAGACATCGAGGATTGAACCTACAATCTTGATGCAATGAAACTGTTCATTGGATCTTGCCTTCTTTCAATCATCATCAGAACTTCAGAACTCAGAAGCAATATCTTACAGGCTTAAGTCAGATCACCGAGATGAAGAAGCGTTGGACTCAGAGACGCAGTGGATTCGAACCGAGATGGGAAGGGCTCTACGAAGATTAATTTACGAGAAGATGGGCAACTATTGAAAGAGTCAACATGTGCCATGAAAACTAAAAAAAAGAAACATGTTGAGTGGGTGTCTTCATCTATTTCCTCAATCCTGATTCAGCTGTTCAAAGAGAGAGAGTAAGTTCACGGTGAGCAATGTCTTACACGCTTATGTTAGATATTATTACAAGATGAACATTTTTGGATGGTAAGATATTATTATGTTAGATATTATTACAAGATATTATTACACGATGAACATTCTTAAAATGGTAAATCTCTTAACATGCATCATCAATATATGGAACAAAGAGTCCCTATAAGTATACTAAACAATGAAACATTAAAACCTTAGTTACCAAAAAAAAAAAAAAAACACATTAAAACCTTGAAAACTTTTTGTCAAAAAAACAATGAAACATTAAAACTAACCGCGCATACATCTAGTTGCATTAAAGGTCTCTCTAATGATCCACACCTGTATTTTACATATAGAACAAAAAAAAGGTTCTTGATAAATGAAAAAAATAAATAATAAGAAATAATTTATATGAAATGAAAAAAAAAAAAACAGAGGAAAGAGATGGAAGTAGTATTTTGATGGGTTCTGACGTTCAGTACGAACGAAAACAAATTCAGAGTGTTTCTTTCTTTGGCCAATCCAAGACGAAACACAAATTTCACCTAAATACTTTTTTTTTTTTAAGATAACTTTGTTTAAACCGGCTCGGTAGATGTCTATGTGAGTCATTCACAATAAATGCATAAAATTAGCTGGAAACAAAACAAAATCAATGAACTAGTATACTTTTTTCTTTTTCTGTTTGGAAACATCATATCAGAGGAAAAGTAAACAAAAAAATATTGGAAAGAGATTGATTGAAGTCATTTCTGATTATAGCAAAAGAAAATGGAAAGAGATGAAAGTACTTTCCCATTGTAACGGTACGGAATCAATGATGGAAAGAGATACAGAAGAAGTACTCTCTTTGACCGTAATTTAGAAGGAATTATGGGTTTCTTTTGAAAATTGTTTAGGGGTCAAATTGTAAACACCACCTCTCTCGCTCTCTTGGTCTCTCTCTCTCTTTTCTCTGTTCCCATTTTCCTTGACAATCTCAGAAGTTACCCTGAAGAATCTGTCTTCTCTCTCTCACAGTTCAAACATCCTCTAGCAATGGCTGACACTGATACTCCTCCGCGTTTCTTCAAAGTTTTCATCTCCCATTTCAGCTCCGATTCCATGGTAACATATTTTCTCTCCCGTTGCTTTAGTAATGTCATGGTCTCTTTGACCACTCTTAAACTGCAACTACTGTCACCTGCGTTTGTTTCTTTGGCTTTATCTTCATTTGAAGCTTCTGTGTAGATTAATTCTTTTCTGTTTCTTTTGTCTTCCTAGGGTTTTTCTCTGTTTTGTGTGGTAAAGTTGTTACATTTTTTAGTTTTGCTAAGTAAAGATGTTACTTTTACATATGAATCAGTTTCATTCATGGACTTTGGCACTAGACAGATGTCTGAAACTCAGATTTGTTCCTTGATTAGTTCTGAATATAGATACAAATGTTTCGCTTTTGTTTTTTTTTATAGATAATTCTTTTCTGTTTTGTTTGTTTGTCTTCCTAGGGTTTTGCTCTGTTTCATACCTTCTGCTTTCCTCTGAGTGATAAAGTTGTCCAGTTTTTAGTTTTGTTAAAAGAAAAGATGTTATTTTTACATATGAATCAGTTTCATTCATGGACTTTGGAACTAGAGAGATGTTTGAATATGGTAGTTTTACTCAGATTTGCTCCTTGATTAGTGTATCTGTTCAAAAAATAGATGCAAATGTTTTGCTTTCTGAAGCTTGTCTGTCTGCTTACTTTTATTGGGGCCTAAATATATGATTTTATCCAGCTGATAAAAGTTAAGCCTTTTTAGGTTGTTAACGGTTCTTACGGATTTACTGGTAAATCCTCCAAGTGTGTGTGGATAAACCTCTGTTATAGAGAGACTTCTAAGTTGGATTTCAAAGTCTCATACTCTGCGTCTTTGCTTATCTCTTGAGTGTTGGCTTTTAGTTAACAGTTTTTGCTAAACATTTTTGTGTTGAGCAGCTGATCCCCATTTCCTACTATGATGAACTTCCACGTGTTTTGCCCAAAACGGCGATTCTCCAAGGAACTGGTGGATGCTTATGGAACGTCGCGATGAAGACTAAGCGAGATGAGGTGTATTTTCAACAAGGATGGGCCAAATTCGTTAAGGACAATTCTCTTAGCGATGGAGACATTCTGACCTTCGCGTATAATGGAGACCGCATTTTCGAGGTCAGCATCTATGGCCCAGATGGATGTAAAGAGGTTAGAGCAGGCACTGAAGCGGAGGATGACGAAGAAGACAGCATTTGGTCTCTAAGCAGCAAAGACACAGATGCTAGTTCTGAATCCGAGATGGCCACTACAATCCCGAGAAGCAAGAGCAAAGGTTTAACACATTGTTGGCTTTATTTTCATCCCTTAGACCGTTGTATGTGATTGCTTTTTATAAACAAGCTGTTTTTTTTTCTCGTGAATTTTCCAGGAAAGTCGAAAGTGGAAGTTGTGGTGGAGTCTGATGACGAAGAAGACAGTGTTTATACAGACACAGACACAGAAACAGACGCTTGTTCTAAATTCAAGATGGCCAAAACAAACCCAAGAAGCATTAACAAAGGTTTTAACACATTGTTAGCTCTTTTATTTCATCCGTACTTGGGTTGTTTTATGTGATTTCTTGATATGGACAAATTAACCTGTTTGGTTTGTTGAGATTTTTCCAGGAAAGAAGAAAGAGAAAGTTGTGGAGAGTGCTGATGAAGACAGCGACAGTGATTATATTGAAGCTTTTGGTCGCTTGGATTTTGAAGAGAATTTCAACACTGACAGTTCTTATGCTCCGGATAGCGAAGACACAACCACTTATGTCAAACCAAAGGGGAAAAATCTGAAGAAGAAAGGTAAATTACATTAGCTTTCACCACTTTGATCATTTGTGCGATGCTTATGTTTATGTAAGATTGTCTTGTGTCTTGAGGTTTTCCAGGAAAGTCCAAATTAAGAGAAGATGTGGATGCAACTAGTGATAGTTCTGATTCTGTGAAACCGAAAAAAAAGAGTGATAAACCGGGGAAACCGAGGGAGAGAGGTAACTCTAGAGTTAGGCTTAATTTCATCATTTAACTCTAGCTCATTCATTTGTGTGATGCTTATATAGAAATGTTTTCTCCTTTGAGATTTTTACAGTAAAGACCGGGAAGATCAAAAATCCTGAGAAATATTTGGATAATCCAAGGAATGTATATTTTGAGACAGCCGTGAAGAAAAGGAAATTCGAGCTGGTAAGAATTGAATTAGATTTTCTTAATAAATTGTTTTTTTTTTTTAAACTTGAATTGTTTAAATAACGTTTCTGTTTGCTTTGTGTACATTGAATACAGTTGGTTCATGCACAACTGGTGAAAGACTATTCCTTAAAGTTTCAGAGAAACATTGATTACATCGACAATCACGAAGACGGGAAACTACGAGCGGAAACAAAAAAGTGGAATGATCAGCGTGTGTGTATCAAAGGATGGCAACACATATGCAAGAGGAACAAACTGAAAAAAGAAGATGGCATCTTGTGTGAACTGTTTCGCAAGCGAGGTTCAGTTCACAAAATAAAAGTTCATATCATCCAGGGAAAAGATCTGTAAGCATTATTAGCACTAGGTGAGAACCTGTGGGTCGATTTTAAGAATTTGTGTTTTAATTTTATATTGACTGTATTTAACGCAGTTATGATTTCCTTAAATGTTTGTGTATGTTGTTTATCCCTTTTGTAGTTTTTGCCTAGCAGCTGATATTTTTTATATATCCATTTTCTAGTAACGAAGGAGAAATTTTGAACTTATAGAATCTGTTTATCGGCTGTTGTTTCTAATTAGTAAGAGGCATAAGAAGCATCTATGTGAAAAAAAAAAAAATTCTCTTTTCTGAAGTCTTTCGTGTTCTTCTTATCTCTTGGGAAAGTCTAGAAACTCTTTCTCTTAGGATGTGAGTAAAATAAATTGATCTTTATAAGTATAATTTATAGGATCTGAATAAGTAAAAGGTTCAGTTTCCGTAGTGGGAACTGAAATGCATAAGCCATAATAAGTAGTGGTCTGTATGTTAAAATTCGGCTAAGTAGTTGAGATTCTTAGCGGAATTCAAAATGTAAATGCCAGACAATGATGATTACGTTTGAAAATATTCATTAAGAATGCTTACATTTGATCTTCTTCTTGGAGAATGCTCTTTCTTCATTAATAATGGATTATTTCTTCTTATTATTCATTGTTCTTTCACTGAATATAAGTATGCTAATTAGTATGTCGAATTGTAAACTTACAAACGTACCTGTGTTCGCAATGCTATTTCCTATGTAAAAAAAAAACTCTTGAAAATTCGTATATATAGCTGACTACTGACCATAAATAAATTATATAGTGGTACATGGGAGAGATAGGTTCCTCGAAAACAGAGATGTTTTGGAGATGTAGAGAGAGATCTCTGAAAATTGAGACAAAGTGTGATCTCTTGGCAGGCTTTGCTATTTGGTTATAATCCGTATCAAGAAACTCGCTCACGGTCATGTATTTGACATCAGACCATTCACTCCACCAGAAGACTCGATGTCAAAGTATGTGTGATCTCCTTTGATAAAGACAGAGTAAGTATATGAAGACCATCTCCATGTTATCTGGATATGGAGTTTCTGCGTCATAAGAAACAGAGAGCTGAAATTGAAGGGGGAGGTAGATGTGGTGATGATGGACCTTTGATCTTCTTGAGAAGTTGATTTTCTGTAACACAAGTTTTCTCAAGCTTCTCAATCTTGCTCTCCCAAAGCTCAACAAGAGCATTCATTTGGGAAGTTGATAATAATTTTTTTGTTATATGCGTCCTAGTTTTCCTATAATTATATATTTTTATTTATTAAGCCCAGTGATAGTCCATTAACGAGCCCTATTATTATTATCCACTTTCCTAAGCAATTAATCTAATCCAGGCCCATATTATCCATATAAATTTTAGGGTTTTCCGTTAAACGATACTCTTCATCTAGGGTTCCAGTTCTTCATTCTATCGCCGCTCCTCACTTGCAAGATCCAATGGTATGTGCTCTCTCACTCTTTTCACTCTCCAATTCTTCTTTCTCTCTTCTATTGTCAGATGATCTTAAAACGGCTTCGCTTTATGATTCCAGGCACCCAAGAAGGATAAAGTTCCTCCTCCGTCCTCTAAACCCGCCAAGTCCGGTGGTGGCAAACAAAAGAAGAAGGTCATTTTTGTCTCGCAATTACCTATTTTACGCCACAAATGTCGTTAATTTGATCTGGGAATCATACGGATCCGGTTTCTCCTGTTTTTTTTTTTTAACACACCAAATTTTTGTTTCTCTTTTTTTGGTCGGAGTTAACAGAAGTGGAGCAAAGGAAAGCAAAAGGAGAAGGTGAACAACATGGTTCTGTTCGACCAAGCTACATACGACAAGCTTCTCTCTGAGGCTCCCAAGTTCAAGTTAATCACTCCTTCTATCCTCTCCGACCGTTTGAGGGTAATAGTTTCTTCTTCTCCTTTCTCTTTTGATTTATCAAATTCGGAAGGTGATACATTAGTTATCAGGTGTGTTGGTACTTGATAGCATTGAAAGAGCGTCTACTCGATAACTCTGGGTTAAGAAGATCTTGTTAGTTTGTTGATACTTATAAAATGCTTCTTTGGGACTCTAGTTATTGTATCGCTGGCACGACGAGTAATGTGACTCCTGCTTGAGTAGTGTGGGTGAATTCCCTTTAATCAATTACGGCAGTTCATATTTTCCTACTGATAGCATAATATCTTGTTTCTGTTGGAAACATCTCTTTAGTCTCTGTGTGCCTAAACACACATGTCTTCTAGAATTCTACTGGTTCTGACATGAGCTCGTGTGTTGCCACAGATCAATGGATCACTTGCTCGGAAGGCTATCAGAGAGTTGATGGCTAAGGGAACGATCAGGATGGTATCTACTCACTCAAGCCAACAGATCTACACTAGGGCAACCCACAGCTAGTTCCCTTTGTTTTGTTATCACTGTTTGAATCGACCTTTATCCAATGTCTTTATGCACTATTATCTTTCTAGAATGCACCTCTACTTGCGTACCCTGGAATTTTTGTTTAATCCTATGAGAATTATGTTTTCTTTTAATAGATCAATGGATCGTTGTTTCTCGGCAACACTTTGGCCTATGCTATGACCTCTTTCATATTTACATGTTTCAGATTGTTGAAAAGTTGATGATCTGCACACATGGTCAAGTATAAATACATGGAAAATATCATAAAATGTAGTGGGTGTTGCAAGAATGACGTGTGTGGGAACTTGTAACAAAAAAAATAGTACACCTTCTGGGGGATATGGAATTGGGTGCTAATATATCGATCTTTACAGGATCGTGAAAAAAAAAAGGGGGTTGAGTGAGAAAATAGGACGTGCTGATCACATCACTTGAAATAATATTTTCCATTCACCTATATATTACACGTTCTGATACAAGATTTAGATATATATGTCATTTTTCGTTTGATATATATAGTATGCTATTGTTATGGCACACAGTTTATCACGGCACAAAATTTTATAGTACACCCTGGTATTTCCCTGTATAATCATTGCTTATATAACATAGATATAATGATTATGCGTATGTCATTCGATTCAATTATCTGTATATGCAAGCATCGAAGAAACTTTGTCCGTTTCACAAATTTTTCTCTGTGCTTCCTAATGCCTATAAGGCCCAGCACTGTTAAGGATGTTTTGTTTTTTGAATCATCATAAAGAACTTCAGAAGCAAACGTCTTAGATAATTTGGAAGTAGAGTGATCTCTGAAAAATGAGGTTATATATATATCCTAGAGAAGAGTATCAAGAAACTCGCTCACGGTCATGTATTTGACATCAGGGTAAAGCTCGGTACCATTCACTCCACCAGAAGACTCGATGTCGAAGTATGTGTGATCTCCTTTGATAAAGACAGAGTATATGAAGACCATCTCCATGTTATCTGGATATGGAGTTTCTGCGTCATAAGAAACAAAGAGCTGAGAGTTAAAAAGAAGTTTTGCAAAATTGAAGGCATATGTAAATGCGCTGATGATGGACCTTTGATCTTCTTGAGAAGTTGATTTTCTGTAACACAAGTTTTCTCAAGCTTCTTCTCAATCTTTCCCTCCCAGAGCTCAACGAGATCATTCATGGAGCAAATGTTTCCAGGCGGTCTGAGGTATACGGTTTTGTTCAGTGTTCGAGGATCATCTATCGTTTTGATTGTAAATGCTGCAGCATCAACTTCATTCAGGAAAACAGCTACCCAAAACACACAAGAAAAAAACAAGAAACCCTCAATTTCAGACCAGAAGATTTGTATATTTTCAGAAAAAAAAAAAACTTGTAGTTAAGGAAATGAGCAAAAAGGAGAAACCTTTAACGTTTCCATCTCCAAAAACCGTGACTTTGTCGATTGGAGGCGACTGAAACCCCGGTTGCGCAAGCGAAGGGAGTACAATCCTCATGAACAATCCGCAGCAAATGTATGTATGTGGAATGGCCTCGGATTCTATCATACGCCTGATGTCAGTTTTCTTTGAATAAAATCCGTGATCAAGATCTGAGACTTGTGTTTTATCCGGATCTGCTCCATATTCAGCAGGAATAAACCTCTACAAAAGTAACCACAATGTTCTGCTCTAGTCAGAGATATATCCTCTCATCATCCAGCCAAAAGCAATTTCAAGAATCGTTTTATGCTTCTCATTGCTTATACAAGATCAAACTATACTGAAATGTGAATTATGCCCACACGAGAATGAATTAAGGATTGGTAGAATAGAACCATGAAAAAGAAGATATGAAGAGACCTTGATGGAGCCAGCTCGTTTGATGACTTTGATGAGGAGTTTCTGATCAAGAACATGTTTTGATGGAATCGCAGAGATCACTACATCTACTTTCCTCACTGCTTCTTCTAAGCTTCCCTCATCCTCCAATGAACCCTAAACCCACAAAACAAAAACAAAATCAAACGTAGAAAAAAAAAGCAAAACTTTCAGATTTGCACAGGAGAAAGAGAGAGAGGGAAAAAAACACAAGTCGAAGAGCAACAACATCCCCACATTGACCCAGAAAATCCCGAATCAGACCCGAATGAGAAAACAAGAGTATTTTTTAGAGAGAGAGAGAGAGAGAGACTTTGAGAAGAGTAGCGCCGGCGTCGGAGAGGGATTTCAGCTTAGCGGATTTGGAAGGATCGGGGAAAGTGGAGTTTCTGATGAGGGCGAAAGTCGGGTGACCCGATTCGATGCTGAAACGGGTCAAATAATGCCCTAATCTTCCTGTTGCTCCGATGATCAAAACTCTGCTCTTCTTCTTCTTCTTCTCCTCCATTTCCCCCTTCCCGTACATTATATATCTTCCAGAATATTACACTTTGACAAGATCAGGCAGCATTTTTTATTTTTGTCCGCCACATTAGAAGCAGTTGAACCTTTTTTGTTTTTGTTTTGGTCAAACGAACCAAAAGACTCTTTTGACTCTTGAATTGAACTCAATAATCACGTGTCTACTAAAATATAGACAGATTAGTTTCAACATATTGTCCAAATAAATTCATGTTATGGTTAATATCTTCTAAGAATTAGTATGAGAGTATTAAGAAGAAGATTCTGCAGCAAATGGTCTGCGAATATTATTATTGAACACCAACACCAAACTTTTAGCGTTGTTGTTGACTTATTTATTCATCACACCATTCTGGAGAAAGATTAAACCTAGGCCACTCTTTAGCTAGAACGCTTCTTGAAATTGATGATTTTTGTAATCATTTGCATTTCATTAACTCTGTATATTCACGTAAATTTGATTTGAATTCAATAGTTTTACTTAGACGTTAAAAAAAGCAGGTCAAACCTAGGCCTCTCTTTCTTTTTCATTGTTATTACTTAAAATTATTTTGTCTTTTTTCTTCATCTGTTTTTATAGTGGTGGACTTGTGACATTGTATTAAAAAAATCCCTATGTATGACCCATGAGAAGACGAGAAACACATCGAAAGACTACTTTTTTGTTTGTTAACATTGAAAGACTACTTGCACAGTTGCACTGATAAGAAAATATATTAACTGTTTTTGCATCTATCCACAAATACTCTCTGTATATATACTCTGATACTAAAATAATGGGCAGTAATCAATCTTAAGTCTCTCTCTCTCTTCCGATTGAAATGATATGAATTTTTGATCTTCTCACTTGAAAATAAGTTGTATGTGGCCAGAGAACCTGCATAATCAAATTTATATCTGTAAATTTTGAATCAAGTGGGACATTTGAACTTGTCCTAAACCATAAATTAACCCCCAAAACATGCCAAATAATGAAATAATCATTGCTAGTAAATATTATTATTATACCTGAAAATGGTCAAGAATTAGGGAACGCTGTTAAGTTGTGGAATGTTCTTAATCAAACTCCTAAATTGCTATAAAGATTTTGCACATCAGAGTCCCACATCGAAGGAGCTTGACCATTCTGCAACATAATCAAACATATCAAAAAAGGGATTATAAAAATCAATAAGTTACATGATAGCTCATAACGAAAGAGAAATAAAAATATAACTTACGTTGAAACATGACAGTTGATCAGAACTGGTAACCACTTGCTGCATTGGATTGAAATGAAGATAACCGGAATCAACCATCTCATAAGGATAACCGGAATTAACCATCTCATGAGATGGCATCACAGTGTTTGGTAAGTCCGTCATTGGAGCTGAGACAACCTGGTTTCAATTCACACAGGCATATTTTAGCTAATCTAATTAATCTTTAAATATTTTAAGGTTTTTTTTATATATACACAAACAAATCAAAAGAGTAACCTCTTTCGCAAAAGTGTCATCGATATCGAAATCAAGCCTTGGATTCACAGCTGCTAGTTTCATCGATAAGAACTGTTCAACCAATATCAGAACATTAGTGTACAAATTAAAGAAGCTAATGAAATTTACAGTCTTAAAAGGCATATTTGTATAACATATTGGATATGAATTTCAGACCTCGACTTGTCTCTGAAGAGACTGAACATAGTTAATGATCTCATCAAGCATCCCTGCTTTGCCAGTGATCTTGTCGCATCCAGGAACTAAATCTTGAAGAAACTTCATTCTCTCACTGATCTTTTCTCTTCTAGCCTTCACAGTTTAATAGTTAACAATTAGTCTCAACGATTAATTAAAAATAAGCTCATTATTGAATCCTATAACTAATGTAGTCTCTCTCACTCGTTCTGCTATGCTGTGACTATCAGTTGCTTGGCCTCGTCGTGCACGAACATGAATATAATCCGTTTTCTGCAATTCCTTTGTCACTTTTGATGAATCGTTAGAGCAATTGTTTTGTTCTTTCTTGGCTTTATTCTTCATCTTCGTGATGCTTTTGGTGCTCTCATTGTTTTGCTCTGTAATTTTCGACTTCTCTTCTTCTTCTTCTTTTTTTAATACTTCTCTATTCATCATCATCATCTTCTTCTTCTCATTACAATCCTAAAAACCCATAAACAGATAAGTGAATCTTAAAGGAAGATACTGCTTTTTTTTTTTTGTCAATCGTAGAATTCAAAGTTTAGTTTTTTTTAAGCTCGAGAACAGAGCTACATACGAACCTTGGTCTCTTTAACGACGCTATCAAACTTCCTTTTCTTGAAATTTCCAGACCCAAACGTCGCAGAAGTTGTTATATTTTCCAGCGGAATTGAGAGTCTCGCATCACCCTCCACCGTCGGAGGATCCAAACCGGCCGTCCCAAGGAAGCCGTCAATCTCGCCGCCGTTAATCATTGAAGAATCGGAGAAGAAGCCGACGAGAGTGGGATCGAAGCCGGGATGATGGTATTTGAGGTGAGCCTTTTGGCGCTCTAAGACAGACATGTCAGTACAATCGAGCAAAAGCTCAGCTTCTGTAGCTCCATTCATCATCATCTTCTTCTTCGGATTCAGAAAACAAATTGCAGAGAGAGAGAGAGAGAGAGAGAGAGAGAGAGAGAAACAGAGTAAAGGTGAGGGTAGAAGAGGAAGGGATATTTATAACAAAAAACATCTGCTTTGTACTTGGTCTAAATTCATCGCATCAAATGAGTAGGGCCATGTCCAAATCTGGGAGTTTTAGATGATTGTAGATATATTGAGTTTTGGGATGGTTGAGAAATAATGACACCAAAAAAAACGAGATATATATATTTTTTTTGTCAGAACTTAAGAAATACATAAACAAATGATATAGCCTAGTTATATTTAAAAAAACTTAAATTCATTTTTTTTAACCTTTATTACATAATATGTCGTCAAAAACAACCATTTATTACATGATATATGCATATATTATAAACATTGTTGGATTCGATTTTGATTACTGAGGATAAGTGTAACACCCGCGTTCCGTAAACCTTGCCAATCAAAAGAAATTGGTTAAGACATGAATGAATTTTGCCAAGAAGTAAGGACAAAAATCAAAGGAATTTCTGAGGGAAAGTGGGAAATCGGCTAGAGGGAATCCGAATGTTCGAGGGGAACTAAGTTTAGCCGAGGAAAGTAGTAAGCTTGGGTGATTACCGGGCTAAAACTGACCTTCGGCGGGATGGGCAAGTTTTTGGTTGAGTGGTCGAAGGAGTGGTCGACCGGGTCGAAGGAGTGATCGATTGGTCGAGCGGTCGAAGGGATCTATCGATCGAAGTATGTCGGCAGGTGCATTGTTCATGGCGTGCGCTGGCGTGCATGAGTCACATCATGTGCTGGCATTTGTGAGTCATCGCGTGCGCTTGCTAGGTGAGTCATAGCATGCGTTGGCAGACGTCATGGATGACGTCATGACGCGCGTCCGTTAAGTTAAATGCGCAAATTAATCCGGCTATATATTGAAAACCGGGTTAGGGTGCTACAAGTTGGTATCAGAGCGCGGTCGGTTCTAGGACATAGTCTAGCATAAATGGATTAGTGGGTACATCCATCCTTCCAATGCCTTGTCTCGCGGTAAGTCTGATTTTCTGTAATTGTGGTATAAGTTAGCTTGCCGGCTAACTTAGTGTTATCTGTTCTCGTCATTGCAGATGAATACAAGAGCTGATCGCAGAAGGCAAGGCGAGGGAGAGAACTCTGGTGAAAATTCTGGTGTCAATGCGGCAAGGAATGCCGGGGTGGGAAATGAAGAAATTCCAGTTGAAGGGAATCCGAACGTTGCGGCAGGTGCTGGGCACGCCGAGAACCTGAACGCGGCTGCTGCTGCCGCCGTTGCTGCTGCTCCAGTGGGCTTGGTGGCAGTGTTGGGTCTGCTGACCCAAGTGTTGGCAAGATTGCCGGCTGTTGCTGCTGCTCCTGTGGCACCACCGCAGCTGTTCAACATGTGCCACCACCAGTTGTAGAAGGAGAGGAAGGAATCGATAATCAGAGAATCCCATCTTACCTTAAGGTGTTGGATTACATGCAAAAGCTGGGAACGAAGTTCTTTTCTGGTGGAACCCAGCCTATCGAGGCGGATGGCTGGATTGATCGTTTGGAGAGAAACTTCGAATCCATCCGTTGTCCTGAGCAGTATAAGAAGGATATTGCCGTTCACTACCTGGAAGGTGACGCGCATATCTGGTGGCGTGGCGTGTCTGTGCAACCACGTAACCGGTTGTGTTCGTGGGGTGATTTCTGTGATCTGTTCCGCGCAAAATACTTCCCACCAGAAGTGCAAGATCAAATGGAATGTGCATTTCTGGAGCTGCGGCAAGGAACAAAGACGGTGCGGGCATACGAAGCTGAATTCAACGGTCTGAAAAGATATGCTGGCCGTGAACTGAGGAGTGAAAGAAATGAATTTAGTCGGTTCATGCACGGGTTAAGGGTGGAACTCTGTGAAACCTGCCAGATTCGTGACTATGACACGCTGGTGGAACTGGTGGAAAAGGCGGCGCAGTTGGAGAGTACCACTGCCGAGAAAACCAAACTGGCTAGTAATGCTTCTGCTAGTCAGAGGAAGAATGTTCCTTCGGGGAAGCCAACCGTAAGTCGCATCGTGGGTTCGGCCGGGGAAAAAGGGAACTCTAGTGCAAGCTGGCGTGCTTCTGGTGCATGTCTTCGTTGCAGGAGTATGGATCACAAGGTGCGTGATTGTCCTGAGGAAGATAAGAGGGGAAAGAAGCAAGGGAACGTTTCTGAAGAAAGGGTTTGCTACCTTTGCGGAGAAGCTGGGCACATAAGGCCGAATTGTCCGCAGTGGAAGCAAGAGGGACAACAATCCGGAAAAAGGCCAAGTGAACGACTACCATCACTGCCGCCGCCGAAGAGGCAAGCTGTAATGCCGCAGCTGTATTCAGTGGTTGAGAAAACTGTGTCCGACCCAAGTTGTTCTCGCCCGATCACTGGTAAGTCCTATCACTCGCCTTAGTTTATTTCTGCGTGAAATAATTGTTGCGTGTTGCGTCAGTATTAGCATTCTAGGTGAATATATAAGGACCCTTGCCATATGTGGTGTGACAACCCATGTTCTGTTTGATTCCGGAGCAACAAATTGCTTCGTGAATCCGGATATGATTGGGAAGGGTGAGTTCTGTAAGGAATCCGGGGATAACTTTGGACTGGTTCAAGCAGCCGGAGGACAGTTCATGTTTACCCTCTGAAAGGTCCGAAATGTTTCTGTAACGATCGGCTCCATGAACATGCCGGCTGATCTAGAAATCTGCAAGGTGAAGTCTTATGACGTGATCCTTGGGATGGATTGGCTCGGGAAGTACAAGGCACACTTAGACTGTAGTCGAGGGAGAGTGCGGTTTGAGACTGAGAAAGGAATCCTGGAGTATCAAGGGATCAGACCGACCTCGGGAAGTCTAATTGTCTCGGCAGTTCAGGCGGAGCGTATGATGGAGAAAGGATGTGAGGCGTACTTGGCTACGATCACGACCGCCGAAGTTGGGCCGGATGTAGAGTTGAGCTGCATCCCGGTGGTAAGAGAGTTTGAGGACGTGTTCGAGGCGCTGACTAGTTTACCACCGTCACGTTCTGATCCGTTTATGATTGAGCTTGAGCCAGGAACCGCTCCAATCTCAAAGGCTCCGTATCGGATGACACCGGCAGAAATGGCCGAACTAAAGAAGCAGTTGGGCGAACTAATGGAAAAAGGGTTTGTGAGAGCAAACAGTTCTCTGTGGGGCGCACCGGTGCTGTTTGTGAAAAAGAAGGACGGGAGTTTTCGGCTTTGTATCGACTACCGTGGGTTGAACAGAGTCACTGTAAAGAACAAGTACCCTCTTCCGCAAATAGACGAGTTACTGGATCAACTCAGAGGTGCTACTTGGTTCTCTAAGATTGATTTGGCTTCAGGTTATCATCATATCCCAATAGAGGAGTCGGATATCAGGAAGACCGCCTTCCGGACAAGGTACGGTCACTTCGAATTCGTTGTCATGCCGTTTGGGCTGACTAACGCACCTGCGGTTTTTATGAAGCTCATGAACAACGTCTTTAGAGACTGCCTGGATGAGTTTGTGATCATCTTCATAGATGACATCTTAGTCTACTCAAAGAACCAAGAAGAGCATGTGGTTCACCTTAAGACGGTTATGAATAGACTGAGGGAATTTAAGTTGTATGCTAAGTTCAGCAAATGCAGCTTTTGGCAAAGGGAGATTGGCTTTTTGGGTCACGTGGTCTCGGATAAGGGAGTGTCCGTAGACTCGGAAAAGATCAAGGCAATTGCGGATTGGCCTAGACCTAGGAACGCCTCGGAAATAAGGAGTTTCATTGGGTTAGCCGGGTACTACCGACATTTTGTTAAAGGCTTTGCGAGCATGGCTCAGCCAATGACTCGGCTAACGGGGAAGGACGTGCAGTATGTGTGGTCTGCTGAATGCGAGAAGAGTTTCGCTAAGCTAAAGGAAATGCTTACGAGTACTCCGGTTTTGGTTCTGCCTGAACCTAACCAGCCGTTTGTGGTCTACACAGATGCATCCCGGATGGGCTTATGATGCGTTTTGATGCAGCAAGGGAAGGTAATAGCTTATGCTTCGAGGCAGTTGAGGAAACATGAGCAAATTATCCTACCCAGGACCTGGAAATGGCTGCGGTAGTGTTCGCGTTGAAGATTTGGCGATCCTATCTTTATGGTGAGAAAGTGCAAGTCTTCACGGATCACAAAAGTCTGAAGTATATATTCACCCAGCCGGAGTTGAATATGAGGCAGCGTAGATGGATGGAGTTTGTGGCAGACTACGATTTGGACATTGCCTACCATCCGGGAAAGACAAATCTAGTTGCGGATGCACTGAGTCGTAAGAGAGTGGCTGCATCTTCGGAGAAAAATTTGGAGGAACTGGTTAGCATGGTTGGGACTTTGCGTCTGGCGGCCTTGACTAATGAAGTGGAACCGTTGGGTTTGGTTGCGGCAGATCGAGCAGATTTGCTAAATCGGGTACGTTTGGCTCAGGAAAAGGACGGAATCCTCATCAAGTTGGCGAAGAATGATAAGGCGGGATATCAAACTTCGAGCAACGGGACAGTTTTAGTTAATGGCCGAGTGTGTGTTCCCAACAACGAGGATCTGCGGGAAGAAATCCTTAAGGAAGCTCACCATTCCAAGTTTGCGATCCACCCAGGGTCGACCAAGATGTATCGGGACCTGAAGCGATACTATCATTGGGTTGGAATGAAGCGAGATGTGGCTAAGTGGGTTGCCGGATGCCAGACTTGCCAGATGGTTAAGACTGAACATCAGGTTCCGAGCGGACTGTTGCAGAGTTTACCCATTCCGGAGTGGAAATGGGACATGATTACAATGGACTTTGTGACCGGCCTACCAGTGTGCGGCAAGGTGAATTCAATCTGGGTAATAGTCAACAAGCATGATAAGGCGGATGCACTTGCGAAGATGTATGTTGCGGAGATCGTTAAGTTGCATGGAGTGCCGGCAACCATTGTTTCGGATCGGGACTCGCGGTTCGCATCAGTCTTTTGGAAAGCTTTTCAGAAGCGTCTTGGAACCAGGGTCCATATGAGTACAACCTATCACCCGCAAACAGATGGACAGTCCGAAAGAACGATCAGAACACTTGAGGATTTGCTGCGAGCTTGTGTTCTGGATTGGGGCGGACGATGGAAGGATTACTTGCCTTTGGCCGAGTTTTCCTATAATAATAGCTACCAAGCTAGTATTGGGATGTCGCCTTATGAAGCGCTGTATGGCCGGCCATGTCGTACACCGCTATGTTGGACCCAAGTGGGGGAGCGGAGCATCTATGGCCGAGACTTTGTGGAAGAAACAACCGAAAGAATCAGAGTGTTGAAGCTTAAGATGAAAGAAGCTCAAAATCGGCAGAAGAGTTATGCAGATAAGCGACGCAAGGAATTAGAATTCCAAGTGGGGGATCTAGTTTTCGTAAAGATGGTTATCAACAAGGGTAAAGATCGGGCTGCATTATCTGGGAAGTTGAAACCAAGGTACATGGGACCGTATAAGATTCTGGAAAGGATCGGACCAATGGCTTATAAGTTGGATTTGCCACAAGTTTTGGAAGCGTTCCACAACGTTTTCCATGTCTCCTTGCTAAGGAAACGCGTAACACATGGAGAAAATGTTACCGCGGATCCGCCTCCGGACTTACAAGAACAATGGACTATCGAGGGAAGACCAGTTTGGATTGTGGGAAAAAGAGTGAAACAGGCTGGCCGTAAAAAGATCAAGATGATCCAAGTTGTATGAGATTGCGAAGGGGAAGAAGATTTAACGTGGGAACCAGAAGAACGGATGAAAGAAAAATTTTCCAAGTGGTTTGAGAAGCAACCAAAGTTGAAACAAGATCAGAAGAAAGGCAAAGGTTCGAGGACGAATCTAGCCTAAGTGGGGGAGAGTTGTAACACCCGCGTTCCGTAAATCTTGCCAAATCAAAGGAAACTGGTTAAGGCAGGAATGAATTTTGCCAAGAAGTAAGGGCAAAAATCAAAGGGGTTTCTGAGGGAAAGTGGGAAATCGGCTAGGGGGAATCCGAATGTTCGAGGGGAACTAAGTTTAGCCGAGGAAAGTAGTAAGCTTGGGTGATTACCGGGCTAAAACTGACCTTCGGCGGGATGGGCAAGTTTTTGGTTGAGTGGTCGACCGGGTCGAAGGAGTGATCGATTGGTCGAAGGGATCTATCGATCGAAGTATGTCGGCAGGTGCACTGTTCATGGCGTGCGCTGGCGTGCATGAGTCACAGCATGTGCTGGCATTTGTGAGTCATCGCGTGCGCTGGCTAGGTGAGTCATAGCATGCGCTGGTAGACGTCATGGATGACGTCATGACGCGCGTCCGTTAAGTTAAATGCGCAAATTAATCCGGCTATATATTGAAAACCGGGTTAGGGTGCTACAATAAGCTCGGGTGTGAAGGGGGCAAAACCGGAGAAATGTTAATTTCTGCCTCTAACCTAAACCAATGGTATCGATTAGTGCCCGAATAATTTAGCTGTGTTAAAACATACCAAAACTTCTAAATTTTTTGAATATTCATACACAATTTTTTTTTTGCTGAATCATGCATTGACCTGAATTCCGTCAGTCAACCCCATTAAACCGTTAACGGAGATGAGTCAGCTGCTAGATGGAAATCCTCGTTGGAACATATCCTCAAAACGACGTCATTTTGAATAAAAAAAAAAATGTACACCCAGGGAATCAAACCTTGGACGATCGATTCTAGAGTGACAAGGATACCAGTAAGCAAGATTCATTTATTGGGATCTATCACACAAACAAATCTTAAGTTGTGAAGCAAAGATTAACAAAAAAATTAAAAAATCTGAAAACATTAAAGTCTTATTCGTCGAGTAGATATATATTAACACTAGGCTTCTCATCTTCCCCTTCAACGAAAAGCTCATGGAGATTGCACCACCATCAGTCGACAGAATCGAAGCAACCTTTTTGAGGATCGAAATGGCTTCTTCTCAACGACCTCTAACGAAAAGCCACCTCGGAGACTCGCAGACGATAAACCGAACAAGGAAGCAGTAGATTATTTTCGGAATCGAAATCCATATGTAGAGAATCCTCCACGAATTTCCTCGATTTATGTAAGCTATGATATGGAGAGACAAAAGTCCAAGCATGAATCCGAAGAAACTCATGATACCGACTCGCCCTCGCCAATCATATAGCTTCATCGCATCCGGATCCTGAACAGAGCATATGCCTTCCGCCGGGACTCCGGTCTTCCTCTCCGTGTCGTCTCCACAGATCCATCGGCAATCAGCCGCCGAGGAAAGTGATATGCTCAAATTAATACCATATAAGTACTAAAGCAGTTGTTGTAGTATATGTAGGCGTCGAACCACAAAGACTCAAGAAAATCACACAATAGATTATATAGACTCGAATTAAGCTAAACCAAACAATGTAATTAAATGCGAGTGCGTAAATTAAACAAGTTGTAAGTCAATTGGAAAGAAGATAGGCTCATTCAATGAATGTAGATAAACTAACTAACATGATTCAGATTTAGCGCGGTTCTTGAACTCAAATCACTAAAGTATAGCTAACCAACTCTCGTTGCGAAAACTATCTAAGTCTAAATCATAGAATTTCAAATCTCTTTACGAATCCTAAAGTCTAAACTAGCTTTTAGTTCAAGTTTTATTTGTTCACAAAACAACTAAACCAAATCTCTTGGCGAATAGTTATTTTGCTCACCTTAAGTTCTATGAGGTAATTAATCGCACTCTCGTGCCTAATCAATTATCCTAAGATCTAAGTTCCAGATTCGTCAACCTAGAATTAACTATGAGAATAACATATGGTGAAGAACTAATTCAGATGGTGAATCCTAATTAACTAATTAACCTAACATTCATAGAAAATCCTTATGAGAACCCTGAACCTAACGAGGGATCTACTCAGACATGGAGATTGAAACAAGCAACATGATGAATAGATCATCAAATCAAATAAATAGAAGAGAGTAAAACAATGGTTCAAAATCTTCTCTCAGGCGAACAGAGTTTCAGAGATCTCTCTCACAAAAACCAGAGTAAAATAAAGCTTCGCCAACAAAAGTGGCTGAAAAATCTAACTTAAACTCCTAAAACACGTTTTGGGCTAAATTGTAAATAATAAAGTCTTCTAGGCAATTTTGCAATTTTTCAACTCTTCATAAAAGTCGCGAATCGTGTCTTGCTGCACTGTGTATCGACCGATACTAGAATAGTGTCGATCGATACTGAGGCTTCATATCGGGTACTCAGCTACACGAACTTCTGCTTTGCTCCAAAATGCTCCAAAAATCTCCAATATCTCCAATTATGTTCCAAACGTGCTAAAACCTGTAAAAGACTCTAAAACACTACAAAATAGTAGAAAGACTCTATAAAACGGACTTATATCATAACTTAAAAGGGGTAAAAACCATGATATATCAGAAAGTACAGCTGAAATCTCCTCCTTCAATTCGTCATACCTTAGCCGGAAGTAAAGCTCATCCTAGAACTACTAACCTACGTTCCCTCTCACGGCGGGGGCGTCAAGAAAAGCCACCGGAGAGTGAAGAAATGGAAGAAAGATGGTGACGGCACTAGGGCGAATTGAGAGAGATTTTTAGTGGCAACGATTGGGCCCAACTCTTTCAACAAAATCAAGAGTGAAAGAAAATTGTATTCGAAAGAATTAGCCTCTTTGATTTAATTCTGAGTTCTCCATAAGTAATTCAAACCCAGAAGCTTCCCTAATCCAATTGACAAAAAAAATCCCAGGAAATAAAAGGAAATTAAATGCACATATCATCAAATGAATAATCAGATCGAATGAAAAATTTTCAGATTTTCCTGGAATAAAAAAACATAAAGAAAAAGATTGTATAACTTCTATATAAACAATATTTGATATTATTACTATCAAATTGTGTTTAGCTCAGTTGGTAGAGGTCAAAGTAAACGACCATGTCGAGGATATGTTCCAACGAGGATTTCCATATGGCAGCTGATTCATCTCTTTTAACGGTTTAACGAAGTTGATTAACAGAAATCGGGTCAATGTATGTTTCGGCAAAAAAAAAAAGTTTGTGTATGGATATTCAAAATTTTAGAAGTTTTGGTATGTTTTAGCACAACTAAATCGTTCAGGCACTAATCGATACCATTGGTCTAGAGGCGGAAATTAGCATTTCTCCCGCAAAACCACTATAGTGTGCAGAAGACTCTTTGCGAGCTGAAAGGTCTCAAAGTTTCTTTCATTATTAAACGAGCACGTGAACGTGACGTGTGAATGGTAGTGCCATTGTAACACAACGAAGGTAATTGTAGCATATAACAGCTGTTTGATCAAGAAAACTTTTAAGTCTCCGTCGAAAGTTACGTATCGTAAATACGGTGTGTCAATTTTAGTTCGTCTCGTTTTTTGTTATTTATTCTCGAAACGCATTATAGAATTTGAAAATCAAAAGCGAATTACTCTCTATTTAGACAAAGCCGCATAAATTAGACACTGTTTAGCTCCAAATTTAGGTAACCGCCCGACTTAACCACCTCGTAATATAAAATTAGGGCATTGATTATCATCCAGCGCCAGCGCCCAAACGCGGCTTATAAGGCTGTGTGCAGCCGCGCTTTAGAAGATACCTCGTTATATTCGAAGCTAAGTACAAAATGAAATCCATTATCCATCTGAATCAGATGGTGCACTTAGATATATCGCATGGAAAAGGTAAAAGAAAAAAGGGAAAAAAAAGCTTCATGTCATCTTAATAACTCCGGTATTCGGCTACGACGCACTGTTCACATGAATTTATGACACGGGAGGTTTTCTGAATCTTGTTATAATTCAGATCGATCCTGCGTCTGATCGCCATGCTCCATATGGCTTACTCTATTGTGATTGGCTTAGACTGAGACGGCGTAAGAGAGACTGCCACGTGATCGCCATGCATGTGGCTTACAAGGCCCATCACATAAATTACTCGCATGTTAGTTATTTCACTTTCACCGAAAATCGGTGATCAAATATTTCGAAGAAAATGACTTGTCAAAAAAACAAAGCATGGCATGCATTGTTTATATTTTCAGATACTTTCATTCATTTATCCCACTTTTTATTTAAGTTATTGGAAAACCCTTTATGTGATTGATATAGGGCATCAAATCTTCTCGAGTCTGACAATTAAAGTCCAATTTTTTTCCTTCGTTTAATCCAATATCATGTATTAAGCTTTTTAAGCAGAAATATGGAGGTAGTAGATAAGGAAGACGGAGAGGGTATAAAGTTGTTTGAAATAAAGAAATGATCGTTGCTTTTTGATGTGATGAATTTGGACTAAGTCCATAGAAGATGAAGGCTATTTCCCTATCATACTATACATGCATACACTATCAAAGTAATGCCACACACCTAATTTGTGGGTTCCCCATCCCCTTTTATATATATGCTCATATATACATGCATCTATGTTTCTACATGTATGTCCATATATATATAGATGTCGACACTTTTTTTTTTTTTTCTCTGAAAGATTTTATTTAAATTTCCACACCAAAGGAGTTACACAGAGTTCGAGAGAAAAAACCTATCCTGAAACAAAAGCTTGAGTCCATAGCCGGTGGAATAAACATATTCCCTACAGTCTACACCCGACAGAAAATAGGAATATATCCGGAAACTTAGATATGCTAAAACAAACTAGAATTCAAGAGAAAACAAATTTAGGAAAGCTAAAACAAAGTACAAGAGAAATCGGATAACAAACAAAATCATATAAATTAAACTCATAGAAAGAGAAACAAATGCGAAATGAAGGATTAAATGGAGTAGACACTTGTTTCTAATGTGTTGAATTGGAGATAGATATTCGCTATGTTTATTATACAAAACTATATGTTAGTGTTGCATCATGACATATTTTTGTAAATACGTAGTGCTATATAATTTTATATGGGGAAGTTCCTAGAAATCATCAAACGTAGAGAATTTTATATAGATGGAACAATATGAGGGGAGAGATCCAAATTTCATGATGGGCTCCTAGTTCCTACATCTCTTATTCTCGCTACTTCCCATTGTTACTTTGTATGAAATGGCATGCATGTCTAAATCATATTAGACGTATTAATATCCAGATCTATTTTATAGGAGTAGATCACAAAACTATACTAGTATCTAATTTAGAACAATTGTGAAGTTTATGGATTTCGAATATAAATTAATGGATACTGATTACTGAACGAAGTGTTCTGTATTTCAAAAATAGAGATATTTATCATGATGTCACTTATTTTAAATTTAATTAGTTTTTTGTCACTTTTTAAAAATGCTAAAAAAATTTGTCACTTTTTCGGGTGAAATGACGATTATACCCCCCTGAGTCCACATCGTGTACCGTACACGAATTTACGTATACCATACACGAACTACGTGTTCCGTATACGAACGTACACACCGTACTGTATAAGAGGTAAATTTATCATGAATAGTAGAAAAGTGGTACATTTTAACAAGATTTTCAAAAATGTTAACATGCAAATGAAACTTAAAATAAATGACATCCTACGCAAAGTTTCCTTAAAAGTATATAATTTTTTTTTAAGAAGAGGTGCTTTACTTTAACAAAAAAGTGCTTTACTTTTTTTTTCTCTCTCATATTACTAGATTATACTCTTATTTAGTTTCAGTCAAGATTTTTTTTTTTTTTTTCCGTCTGAATAATTCATATTAGCAACGGTGTTAAAACCAAAGTTTCACAATAAGAATCAAAGTAAATCACACAGCTAAAAACCTGAGAAAGATTACAAACAACAAAATACTCTCTCAGCTTCGAAAAGATCATGTAGCCATGCAGGTGTGTTTACCGCAACATATGATTGTCGACGATCCTCAACCGTAACACTATGAGCAATAAGTGAAGCACCCTCATTTGTTGCCGGTACTTCAAGCTCTATTCTCCAATCATCTATACCAGTTAGAGAATTCAAAACATCAGATGAAATATACCTTAACGACGGCCAAGCCAATGGTCTAGAAACAGCTCCAACTAGGTCCGATGCATCTACAGCAAAGACGACCTTTGATACCTTTAAACTTTGCATGCTCTCAATGGCCCACAAAAAACTTTGCAGTTTAGCATCTAGAAGACTTACAATACGGCTAAAAGATCTTATACTATGCATAATCCCTTTTCCATTTGCATCTCTAGTTACCCAAGATGCTCCTCCAACTTTTTCCCTCTTCGACCAAACAAACCCCACATTGCACTTCACCCAATCTTGCGGAGGAGGGGACCAGCATTTCCGCACTATTTCTCTTGAAACCAACCCAGAATCTTCAAAGTTTGACTCCAAGGTTTGTGCAAGACTCCATTGGTTCACTTCGTCCTGGACCTTTTCCACAGTTTCAAAAGCCAAAAAAACCTTTCCCTCAAACAACAAACTATTTATGTTCTTCCATAATAACCATAAAATCCAAGGGAAGCTCAGCCTGATCACTAGAGGAACAACAAAGTTTCTTCCCGTTGATAGCAGATGGTTTAAGTTTGCAAAAACAGAGGAACAAAAACCATCTTCAGGACAAGGGAAATTTGAAAGTGCCCATACCTGTCTAGCAACCGAACAAGTGAAGAGAATGTGATTCACAGATTCGCCTTCTAAACCACACTGACAAATTGAGTCCATATGCATCCCTCTGGTCACAAGCTGATCAACCACCGGAATAGCACCACACATCACCTTCCAAATGAATGTTTTGATCTTTGGAATGGTCTTGAGAGACCAGATTTGGATTTTTAAGTCATTCAAGGAAGGTTGAGCTGATGCTTCTCGAATAACTTCCGCATTTTTCAATTGGCAGGCCAACCAGTACCCGGATTTGACAGAATAATCACCACTTTTACTATGATCCCACGAGCAGAAATCTGGCATAGACACAACAGGCTTAATAGCTTGAATTAGCTCAACATCTTCAAGATAGAATAACTCCTCTAATTTAGTTTGGTTCCATTTTTTGGTCGAAGTATCTAAGAGATCACAAACCATCAAGTTCAGATCAGTGATGATATTCCTCATCAAAGGGGCCCTCTTCCTTTCATCTTGTAACCATGGATCAATCCATACTCTTAAAGATCTTCCATCACCAACCATTTGCTTAAGACCTCTTCTCAATAAATCTCTCCCATGCAAAATACTTCTCCAGGCGAACGATGGTCTTGTTCCAATGTCAGAATTCAGAAAATCCCCTTGATCAAAATATCTGCTCTTCATGAGACTGGAAAAGAGACTAGAAGGAGCTTGAAGAATTCGCCAAGCCTGTTTAGCCAACAACGCTTGGTTGAGGCATTCAATGTCTCTGAAACCAAGACCACCCAGATGTTTCGGCAAGCACAATTTCTCCCAAGCAACCCAATGAATTTTACTCGTGTGATCTTGAGAGCTCCACCAAAAATTAGCCATGGCACTAGAGAGATTAGCACAAGTAGTCTTAGGCAGTTTGAAGCAAGACATTGCATGAATTGGCATAGCCATAGCAACAAACTTGAGCAAAATCTCTTTTCCTCCTTGAGAGATTTGTCTAGCAAACCATCCCGTCATTCTCGACTTCATCTTATCCTTAATGTAAGCCAGCAAGTCAATTTTAGATCCACTAAAACATTCCCAAATAGGTTCCAGCCCCTCCCTCATTGAATATGCCCAGCTTTTCTTTCACTTTAGATCGAGTCTCTTCATCCACCAGATTACCAAAAGTGATTGATGATTTATTTAGGTTGATGATTTGACATGTTGCATCTCCATAGGTCTGTAGAATTTTCTGAATCACACAACACTGATTCTCCTTTGCCTTGCACATAAAAAGGCTATCATCTGCAAAAAGTAAATGATGAACCACTGGACCAGAAGAAGAAAATCTGATTCTATCAATCAAGCCATCCTGTTCCGCTCTACTAAGGAGATGCGTTAGACCTTCAGTACAAAGCACAAAAAGAAAGGGAGAAAGAGGGTCTCCTTGTCTTATTCCTCTCTCAGGCACTATCATTCCATGTTCATTCCCATTAATGAGCATTGTATAAGTCACTGTTCTAACACAGAACATGATCCAGTTTATCCACTTACAATGAAAGCCCAACGCTGATAGCAGAGCCTCTAGGAAAGGCCACTCAATCCTGTCATATGCTTTGGACATGTCAGTCTTAACTGCCATGAACTCCTTGGCAATACAAGGGACAGTCCTCAATCCATGCACCACCTCATGTGCAATTAAAATGTTATCAGATATTAGTCTTTCAGAGACAAACGCAGATTGTGTTAGAGAGACTAGCTCAGGCAAAAACGGTTGTAGCCTTGAAACCAGAATCTTTGACACAATCTTGTAGGATACTGAGCAAAGGCTGATGGGTCTAAGATCAGACATTGAAACGGGATTCACAATCTTTGGTAGCAAACATAGCTGAGTGTAGTTTCAGTCAAGATGAATGTTCTTTTCTTAACAAAAATAATAAAACTTTAACTAAAAAAGATGAATGTTCTTTCGGTTTATCTATCTTCAACAGCGTTAGTTTTTGGTTTGAAGACTCATACTTCCAATAATTGATTTACACTAGATATTTAAACGAAAACTATTCCTAATAAATTTTATGAAGTACATACATTCATCTAAAATGGAAATATTAACTAATGGTACAAGATTAGTAATTAGTATATACTCGAAAAGATAAATTTTAGGGGAAAAAATTGTTTTGTACTATTTTCTAGGCAAAATTTGTAGAACATTTTTAATAAATTTTTATTCTAATTAAGTAGATAGAAACCTTAACATTTGGATTTGGTGTTGCGTCTGAGTTTTTTAAATATTTGTCAAAAATCTTAAAAATCTAATTTCATAAAAAGGAGGATATCATTTTCTTCTCGAGAATCCGTGGATTTGTTGAAAAGTTCGAGCAAAATTATAAAAGCTTCAATGGAAAATACACGAACGTCATCTATATTTAAAAAACAAAAAAATACACGAACGTGGATATAATGATAGCAAGTAGGGCATAAATAGACAAGATGAGTTTTAGCTGAAGTAAGCTTCTCCGGAACTGCTCCAATTACTCAACTATCAATTGAATTCTATGGGCTTCCCTTCTTTTATGTCTATATAAACTTCAAAATCACACAATTTTGTATAAATATGCAAAATTTGTTTTTTAGTTGACGTTTACATTTTTTGGCTTAAATTTACATTTTATCCACACATGTTATCTGATATATGATGCGATGATTTTAGTTGACGTAATATAAATGAAACTCTTAAATTATACGAAAAAATATTGTTTCAAATTTTAATCCATTGAGAAGGATCGGAAAAAAACTTTTGTTCCTGTGTGATTTACAAATATGTCATTGTTGAGATGTCATCAATATAGAGATTTTAAAGACTTTTATAAAAAAAGTTTAACTTATTAGAATAATTACGTTAGTGCTATTCACATTAAACCATTGCATAATGTCCTATATATTAATTGAGAATGATTGTTAAAAAATAACTTTGGTTTGACATGTGATTTACAATTGTATCATGCTGACGTGTCATCACCATAGAGTTTCTCAAAACATTTCTCAAAAAATGTTTGACTTACTATAATAATTACATTCATGTCATTCACTTAAACTTATGCATACTCATATAAATTTCATTATGGGATATACATTGTTAAATCAATATTAGTTTATAAGTTATTTCATTTTCTAAAATAAAATTTTTATCTAGGAGTTTTTTATATTCGAATTATATTACTTCGTTTTTGAGATTTCTTTTTTTTTATTGTGATAAATATTATTCTTACAAGTTTCATGTTTACTTGCTCAATTTTTTTTGTTTTTTTTGCAAAATCTCTTAGTTATATTTCATTTCATACATTTTTTGCATATTCAAATTCAAATTATAATATGAAATCTAGCATTCATATTATTGTTATGATTGTTGAGATATAAAACGTATAATATAGCTCTCACACACGTACTAATGATTATCGTATAATATAGTTTGATGCTAATGGTTTCATCAAATTATATTTTAATTTGATATAGTTTGATGCTAATATAGTTTGATGCTAATTGTCTCTTCAAACACACATACTAACATATATTCACGTAACAAATTTGAAATTCGAATTCAAAATGGATTAAATTGTGAGATAACCATTTATTGTGCATATTCAAATTCAAATCATATTAAATTTCATATTCAAATCTAATCATATAAAATTAAATATTCAAATTCAAATCAAATTAAATTGCATATTCAAATCTAATCATAATAAATTGTGATTTACAAATCAAATTGCAATAAAAGCGAGATTTTCATGGAAAAAAAGATTTTCGTGGCAAGAGTGATTTTCACTATTAGTAATTTTCATGGAAAGAAATATTTTTGTTAATGATAATTAAAAACTAAATACAAAATTACGTTATATGATTGAAGAGACATTTGATTTTGAATTCTCATTCATATATTATTTATAAGTGAGAAACCTTTAATTTGAGCACTATATACCACTATTTTGCATAATCATTTCATCATCAATTACACAACATCATTAACACACAAACCCTATCAAATTTAAATAAGGTCTATTATATCATCGTGACTCAAATGGTTTACAAAAGACATATATATTAGATTCATAATTTTAAATTATTATATTTTATATTATCATTTTAAACTCAGATATTACAAAATTTTGATAGATATCGTAGTTATACGGTAAAACTTTGATTTTTGTTCAATTATTGAATAGATTATCATTGCAAGGGAATGATTATTTCTAGCGTTCCCACACACTGGACAGCTAAAAAGAGAGTATAGACAAAACAATCGAAAACCTCTCGGAATATTACTGTGGTGTTATTTCAAAAACATTCGGATACTCAAGTCAACATTTAAAATCAGTGATTAGTTGGAGAAGTCGGAAAACAGAAAGAAAAAAAGAAAAAAAACAATAATTGCTTGAGTCTTGGATTAATTCCTTAGATCGCAGAATATGAACGAGTATCTATATATAGAATTACTTCACCAAGATAGCATATTGGATCTTCGAGTTGGATTTCGAGATTGGACCGGTTCACATGGCTGATGATATTTGACCGCACCTGTCTAACCAAATGTGAGTTCAAAATTTCGATATACTGATTGTTTCCGGATGTGGCGTCATATATATATATATCAAATTTTTTTTGTTTTTTGGCTCAACATCATTTCATTAACTCCAACGTTCAAATTACAAGGTTTTATCCACCTCAACTAGAGGTACTACCCAATTTGGATCAAAATTCAGAAATGAAAGAGATTCCCTTGCAACTCTATTACTCTCTCGGCGAGAGTACACTATATTCACTTCCTCGAACCTGTGAAAGAGATGATGCATATCTTGAATGATTGGGATAAAACCTGACCCGTCATTTGTGTTTGGCGTTTATAAATTTCATGTTAAAAAAATATATATTGCGTTTGAAACAATTACATACTAGAACACCAATGTATTCTTTATTAATAACGAACAAGAGAAAAACATCAAATTATTATAACTAATAAAAGGAGAAAAAAAAAAAGAAGAGTAAACGACGTCATCTCGGATACACCAATTAGGACCGACCGTTTTGGACACGAGTCTCTGATTTAGGTGAATCAGAATCAATTTTAACCGGATATCTGTCAATGCAATGTTCCCAAGGACTATTTGTCGAAGCCTTGACATTGCGTAGAGCCACCCAAACCGCACTATTACACTTGAACCCTGATCCTAAAGCAATCTGCCAAACTTTATTTCCTTTCTTCATCCTTCCTTTTGCCTCTATGTATGCTAATTCATACCAAATTGAGCTAGAGGAAGTATTCCCAAATCTATGTAACGTTGATCTTGATGCTTCGACATCAATTGGCGAGAGCCCTAAACTCTTCTCTAGCACATCGATCACCGCTCTGCCTCCGGCATGAATACAAAAATGGTCAATAGCAAGCTTGAAATCCGGGACGTAATAATGCTTGATTTTGTCTTTCAAGAGTTTCTTGGCGACGAAGGTAACGAAATAAATAAATTTTTCGCTCAAAGGAAGAACCAACGGACCCAATGCTGCTATGTTTTTCTGAACCGTTCTCCCGGCAACACCGGTTATGTCCTTTGACAAACAAACTCCGGTTTTACCACTCTCATCGTCTTCTTGTTGTACACATCGAAAAGACTTGTCATCAGCTCCAGTATGCGTTCGAACCGTGTGAGCTAGCTTGTACTTGGACCGTCTCCGATCCCCCGGCTTGTTGGAGAGCAAAATCGCGGCCCCACCGACACGGAACAAGCAATTTGAAACCATCATAGATCTATTATCACCAGCATATATGTTATAAGTGATGTTCTCTGTGCTCACCACAAGAGCATATGTGTTTTTATGGACATGCAACAAGTCCTTAGCCAGATCAATGGCTATAACACCAGCACTACAACCCATTCCACCAAGATTAAAGCTTCTGATGTTGCTCCGGAGCTTGAAAGTATTAACGACCATCGCGGATAGCGAAGGAGTCGGATTGAACATGCTTGAGTTCACCACAAGTATACCTATCTCTTTGGGGTTAACTTTGGTGTTCTCGAATAGATTTTCGAGCGCACCGATGATTACTTGCTCCGTCTCTTCACGCGCCGCGGCAAAAGTCTTCCGGGGAGGGACCTGAAACAGTCCCTCGGGGCCGTGGGTTTCATCTCCTAGACCAGAACGCTCTTGAATCTTCCTCAAGAAATCAAGCCAGGACGAATCATCGGATGACACGTTTCGTACAGGATCAGCTTTTCTTACTTGATAAAAGATATCCATGACCTTGGAGACACTAGCTCTAAGATGCGGTGGTGGAAGGTAGCACGAATGGTCAACGAGGTAAACCGGTTTGGGTCGGGTTACGATGTAGAGAACCGAACCGAAAACGGTGAAGGCAAAGAGTAGAGTTATGGTTATAAGGTTGTGTTGGAGATAGGAATGGTACAAGTTGTGGAGATCGTTTGTGGTAAGCCGAGAGGATTTTCCGGCGACGATCGCCGTTAACGGGAAGAAACAGAGGTTGAAAAAGTTGGTAATGACGTAATGGTAA
Organism: Eutrema heterophyllum; assembly: GCA_002933915.1. Classification (NCBI taxonomy): domain Eukaryota; kingdom Viridiplantae; phylum Streptophyta; class Magnoliopsida; order Brassicales; family Brassicaceae; genus Eutrema; species Eutrema heterophyllum. The sequence continues at coordinate 300,640 of PKMM01032469.1, read as the reverse complement.
AGGAGCTTTACGTTAACGGACGTCATTGCTCAGTTTGTGTCGGAGAATAATAGAGGATGCGATGAGATGTATTTGTATGGATCTTTTTTTGTGGTCCGTTACATTTTACATGCATGTATATAGCCATGTGTATACTCCTGCTCATGCATGCATACACATTGAAATAGATTAGTAGTCCAATGAAAGGTGCCAATATAGGAAAATTGTCCGATGATTTTTTTTTGTTTTTACTATATACTAAATTCACTTCGATAGAAGAAGTAATGTTTTTTCAATTTGAAAAGAAATAAAATAAATAGTGTAACATTTTTTAACGTTATAAACATTGTCTAAAATCTATTTTTTAAAAATGCAATCGTAATATTAAATAGCATTCGCCATAAAGTAAAATGGATTTTTAAAAATGGTGCTAAAATTTGATACATATGTGTATTAAATATAAGAGAAATTTTGTACTTAGCATTAATTGGCTGAATCGCCATTGCCTCAGACTAATTATGGGATGAATGTTTCTTTCTCGGAATGAGTTTTTCCGCAAATCTCGAACCTCAGTAAATAAATGAGTCGAAGTTTAGGGCCAAATATTCTGGAATAAATTATTTGCATACAGCTAAAAATTGGAATCTTAAGACTCTAAATTTACAGTCAGACCCTAGAACACTTGCTAATTGCGTCAAATAACCCGGTTTAATCTAAGAAATTAGGTTATTTATCTATCTATGAATGTCTACCAAAGCATGTATATTCGTCGTGAACCTTTTCGAATCTCAAGCATATTACATTAGTAGACATTACTTAACAGAACAAATGATATTACAATTATTTTTGTAAAGTGTTTCATTTAAGTTTTAACAAAATATCTCCATGTTTGTCCAGCTGCTTTGAGACTTTAGTCAACCAGTTCTCAAATTTTCTAAGAGAACTTTGTTCGAATCCCCTACCCTAATATTTAGGAGAAAAATCAAGTTGTTAGGTGCTCCATAAAACTCTACTGAGCAATGGTCGAGTCCCGCTTTTTCGGATTCAAGATGCGGAGTTTGAGTCCAATTCTTGCAATTTATGCGAGTTTATTTGACAATTTTGTTTGTAAATGAGCTCATTTTTTGGGGTCCTATCTTTCATCGACCTCGAAAACCATTCTTGGTAAATTTACGTGCTACCTTTTATATACAACAAGAATACATACATTTCCCCAATTGATTTCTTTACCCATTGCTAAAGATGTAAGAGTAAGTCTTCCGGTACATGGAAGCCTAACCTATGTTGTTAGACCAATCTACCGGTTCCGATGAGTTCAAGGTTCGACCTTAACCGGATATCTATGGATGCAATGTTCCCAAGGATTGTTAACCGAGGGCTCGACATCACGAAGAGCCACCCAAACCGCGCTGTTACACTTAAACCCGCTTCCAAAAGCAATCTGCCAAACTCGGTTCCCTTGCCTCATTCTTCCTTTAGCTTCTGTGTAAGCCAATTCATACCATATAGAGCTCGAGGAAGTGTTTCCAAATCTGTGCAATGTCATTCTTGAGGCTTCGACATGTTTTGGCAAAAGCTTTAAACTCTTCTCTAGTTCATCGATCACGGCTCTACCTCCAGCGTGAATACAGAAATGATCAAAGGCAAGCTTGAAATCCGGTATGCGAGGCTTCTTCTTGTTGGCATTAAACAATCTCTTAGCAACAAAAGTCGCAAAGAAGAGGATCTGCTCGCTTATGGGAAGAACCAGAGGACCCAAAGTGGTGATATTCGTCTTTAGAGCTTCTCCAGCTATAGCCATTAGATCTCTAGACAAAGAAACTCCGGTTTTCAAAGCCTCGTCTTGTTCTTGGTAGACACAATTGAAAGCTTTCTCATCAGATCCCTTATGAGTCCTTACCGTGTGAAGAAGCTTATACTTGGATCGTTTTCGATCCCGAGGCTTGTTCGAGAGCAGAATCGCAGATCCACCAACCCTAAACAAGCAATTAGGGATCAACATTGCTTTGTTGTTACCAAAGTACCAATTCTGAGTGATGTTCTCTGTGCTAACCACAAGAGCAAAAGTGTCTCTATAGATCTGTAACATGTCATTAGCTAGATCAATGGCGATAACACCAGCACTACACCCCATCCCTCCGAGGTTAAAGCTCTTAACGTTTTCTCTAAGCTTAGACTTGTTCACAACCATGGCGGACAAAGAAGGCGTCGGGACCAGAACAGCAATCTCCCTAAGGTTGATTTTGGTATTCTCGAAGAGATTGTCGAGTGCGCCGAATATTACCTGCTCCGCTTCCTCACGCGCCGCCGCCATAGTCGGACGCGGCGGGATGCAGATAATAGACTCCGGAAGGTAAGTTTCCTCGCCGAGACCGGATCGCTTAAGTATCTTCCGCTGGAACTCAAGCGAAGATTCGTTGAAATTTTCGATTACTTTAGAATGATTCATGAATTTCTGATATCCAACTTGAAGATTCGACGGCGGGAGGTAGCAGGAGTAGTCCAAGAGGTAAACGGATCTAGGTCGATACATGAAGAAGAGAGTGGATCCGAAAATGGCGACTGCGACGGCGACGAGGAAGATGAATCCGACGAGATTGTACTGGAGATAGAGATGGAGCCAGAGCTGGTTTAGGCTTAACCGGTAGACCAAAATAGCCATTAAAGGAAGCATTAAGAGCTTCAAAAAGTGAGTAATCAGGTAATGATAGCTCAGCTTGACATACTTCCGGGTCCGGTTCTGCACGGATCCCTCGTCCATGGGCGATTTGTACAGCAGAATCAGAATCTCCAGCGAACGATCACCGAAATTTATTGCTGATTGGGTAAGAAATTAAGCTGGGTGTGTGTGCGTATATATATACAGAGTGAGAGAGATGAAGAGAAGAAATCGTAAGGATTTGTGTTTATCCACCATTTCTCCTGGTTGGGTGGAGTTTGATATAACTAAAAAATAGAGAGAAGTCGCCATTGATGAATACGTGGAGAATTTGGCATCATGTGCATAGGCCAACTAATACGAAGAAAAGGATGAAGCTTTTTTTTGTTTTCCAGATGAATATGGAAACAGAGAGTTAGATTTGAATCGATTTCACAATTTCATTCGATGCTGCATATCTAGGGGAAAAAGGAATCTTCACGAGAATGGATGTGAAAATGGGCTTGGGCTTAGCTCAATGTTTTCTCAATCTAGAGATGTCTAGACGAATTGAAATCGTCTTTTCTCCTCCACATAACAACTCAAGAAGGCAAAGAGATCAAATATGTTTTTCTTTTCAACAAGTTTCTTCAGGTCCGAGATAAGATCATGTTAAATTTGACTTGGTTTTTTTACTAAATTTGACTTCTGTATTTTTCTCTCTAAAGAAATGATCTCTCTTTTTTTTCAAGAAATATTAAAAATAGATCTACTCTTACGTATTCTTTTAAGATCCCAAAGAAAAACTATAGTATTATTGTCCAATAATATAGGTCGGAGCACCAACATCATATGCTAAAGTATTAATTAATCGATTTTGTTTAGCAGCGGCGTACGATTAAAGATTTAATGGGATCCAGCTATTACAGATTATAACTCCTACAATTTTATAAATCAAAATTATAGTGTAGTCAATTTTTGTTTTGTTTTGGGTCAAATAGTTGTAGTCAATTTATAAATCATAGTGTAGTGTAGAGTTTAAAATGTTGGGATTTAAAAAAAAAAAAATTATAGTAGTGTAGTTAATGTTTTTACGCAAGTTGTAAACACTCGCGTACCATCTAGTCCTTTGGGCTTTTGGAGATAGCTAAAGCCTAAGCCTAAGCCTAAGCCTAAGCGTACTTGGTGGCATTTTGGTAATAAAACGATGTCTTAAATAAAAACACCCAATATCTACCCGTTGCGCTCGTCTTGTCTAAATCTTGACAACATTTTTGTGAAAGCTATCTGCTTCTTCTGTTTGTTTTTTTTTGCTCCCAACGTTCCTTCTCTTTCTTCGAACTATCTCATTTTCTTCAAAACTAACAATTCTAATTGTTGCGATGTCGGATTCTGGTGACTCGGGTTTTCACAAGCTTTCAACGAAATCCGCCATTTTCGGGCTAAACCTCTACTTAGTCATCGCGATTATTTCTGTTTTCGTGGTATTGATTTCACTCTTGATCTTCCTTTTCGTCTGCTTGAATCGCGTCTCACGCGCGCGTAGAATGCGCGTGAAGCACAGCTCCGGATCGATCCCTTTGGTCTCTAAAGAGATATCGGAGATCAAGACGGTCGGGAAATTTCTGGACTCGGACGATTCGAAGGGTAAAATCGGAAACGAAGTTGCCGCAGCAAGCAGAGAAGCGAGTGGTGGGTTCGATGATTTGTCGGTGGGTTCGAGCGGTGACGTTGGTTCCGAGGTAATGGGATGGGGAAGATGGTACAGTTTGAAAGATCTGGAGGTTGCGACACGTGGCTTCTCCGATGAGAACGTGATCGGCGAAGGAGGTTACGGCATCGTTTATAGAGCTGATTTCCACGACGGTTCTGTCGCCGCCGTCAAAAATCTACTTAACAACAAGTAAGTTTTCTAACTAATTAGGATTAGATTAGATCATTTTGATTATATTAATCAGATTGAACTTTTTAGTTTTATTTGAAATTTTAGATCTTAGCATAGAGTTACTACAGTATTAAATAATGTTCGCATTTCTGACAATTCTCATTTACTCCTCCATTTCACGGACTCCGTAATTCTTGGGTCAAGGCTCCATTGGTACTTGATTTAATATATGCTTTAAAGTGTTGTCTTATTTCGCTGCTGACCCAAGGAAATGGCGAAACATATATATATATTTTTATATATATTTTTTTTTTTATATATATTTCTTTCGACAAGTGTTTGTTTATTTAAAAACTTTTTTTCCGCATTAGTTTTTTGAGTTTTTGACATGAATATATCAAATGAAATTCTCCATTATATCCAGATAAATTCCGTTTTCTTTTTCTTTCTACATCACTACAGTCCTAGAGGCATTCCAGACAAACAAACAAAAAGTAAATACTTTTTGCTACCTTTGAACTGTATATCGCTGTTTTTAGGTAGGTTTAGTGACACTAAACAAAAGGGAAAATTAATTCGTTGTGCTTTGTTCTTTATTCTTTATTCTTTATTCTCTGTTATTTCTTTCTTTAATCTATTCCTTTTATTTTTTGTCTTTATGTTCTCCTCTTTGTTTTAGTCCTTAGCTTTAGATGATGAGATATTTCCATTAGTATAAAACTGGCTGAAACTGAGATAGCTTGAAAAGAATCTGCTATGTTTGTTTTCTGTGTTTAGTACTCTGAAACTGGATTATTTAGCCATAGCTCCATAGATTGATTTTATGATTAATAAAAATGGATAAATCTTCTATTTAGGTAGCAAGATTGTAGACATATATTATATTGGTTGCTAGGTTGGGCAGAGTCAGGTTGTTAGTTGCAGCACAACCACCGGAAGTTTGATGACATTTGAAAAAGATAAATACTTTTTGGTCCTGAAGCATGGATGAAACTTTCTGTCTTCTTATTTACTCTCATTGTATTGTATTATAAACAAGTTATGTTTTTGATATATTAAATGAATCTGCTAAAGTAAAACACAATTTCTTCAGGGGCCAGGCAGAGAAAGAGTTCAAAGTTGAGGTAGAAGCAATTGGGAAAGTAAGACATAAGAACTTGGTTGGTCTAATGGGATATTGTGCTGACAGTGCTCAAAGGTGCCGAAACAAACAAATTCAAATGAATTAGTAAACTTGAATTCTTATATATTCTAACGAAATTTAGTTTATTTCTTTGTTCTTGATTAGGATGCTTGTGTATGAATATATTGATAACGGAAACTTGGAGCAGTGGTTGCACGGTGAAGTAGGTCCGGTGAGTCCTCTTACGTGGGATATCCGCATGAAGATTGCCATTGGAACAGCAAAAGGGTGCATTTTCTTGTGTTTTCTTCTTCTTTTCAATTCATATTCTATCTGCGATTGGCCTTTTAAACCATGGCTTTGGATGAACAGATTAGCCTATTTACACGAAGGGCTTGAACCTAAGGTTGTGCACCGTGATGTGAAGTCTAGCAACATCTTGCTCGATAGGAAATGGAACCCGAAAGTGTCTGATTTCGGTTTGGCCAAGTTATTAGGATCTGAAACAAGCTATGTGACTACTCGTGTGATGGGAACTTTTGGGTATACCCTCTCTTCTTTCAATCATCAGACTCAGATTGTTACTCTACATTGATTTTCTTACATCTTTTTTTAACGTTTTTGCAGATATGTTTCACCAGAATACGCAAGTACTGGTATGCTCAATGAGTGTAGTGATGTCTACAGTTTCGGTGTTCTGCTCATGGAGATTATTACAGGCAGAAGCCCGGTGGATTATTCAAGACCACCTGGCGAGGTAATCTCATATACTGAAGACTTTAAAGTAACAACCCTTTCCTCCCAAGAACATACAATGTAAATATTTGTTTTGTGAAACACTTTCAGATGAACTTAGTGGATTGGTTCAAAGGAATGGTTGCAAGTAGACGTGGAGAAGAAGTTATAGACCCTAAAATCAAGAATCCACCTCCTCCTCCAAGAGCTTTGAAAAGAGCTTTGCTTGTTTGTTTGCGTTGCATAGACCTTGATGCTAGTAAACGGCCAAAGATGGGACAAATCATTCACATGCTTGAGGCTGAAGATTTCCCTTTCCGTCATGTACGTGTCAAAAGCTAAAGAGATTGCTATGTTGATTAAGCTACATAGGTTTTTAATTGTATCCTCGTATTCAACACAGGAACACAGATCAATCCAGACAAACAAGAATGTTCATCACGGTGTCTCGGGGAGACCACTTGAGAGTTGATGGTATTTGCTACACAACCAGATCTGATAGATGTTTCCACGTTTGTTCTATATTGAGAGTATTACATCGATTGATATGATGAGTTGAAAGCAAAAGAGAAAATTGAAAAGTGAAATTAGATGTATGAGGATGGAGTTCAAATTTTAAGGCTTGTAATTTGTAAATATCATATATGTATAATAAATAGTGAACCCCAGATAAAGTTCCATTACTTACATTTATAATCCTTTGGTTTGCTTGGCCACATGAATGATTAGACATTTATATATGTTAGGGAAAACAAATGAAAAAATAGATTCTATTTCTCGAAAAAAAGTTTTCATAACTTCTATCACAATTGCCTTTTGAGACAGAGAGCACACCATATGACAAGACAGTCTCTGAGCTGTCTCTTTACTATTGCCATCCATATTGTTGGTTTCTAGCACCACCCATTGGGTTCTGTCCTCTTCCAGAGCCACCATAGTGACCACCACCTTGTGAGTAGTTAGGCGGTCCAACACCATAGCCACCGCTAGGTCCTCTATGACCGGCGCCATATGGTGCACCTCGACCTTGTGGAGGAATTGATCTGCTGCTGTAACCTCCACGGCTCTGATTATTATAACCTCCAGTCTGGTTTCCGCTAGGATGGTACCGGTTTGGACCAGGTGCACCACCACGGGGCTTTTGATAGTAGTGGTGGCCACTAGGTCCACTAGCAGGTAGTTGAGGTGGTGGTGCGTTGTTAATAGGGTGGTTTGGTCCGGCAGGCCAGTGTTGCTGTGGAGGCAAACGAGAGTGTTGCTGCTGCGGATGCTGCAGTTTCTGTTTTTTGGCTGCTTCCTCATTATGACGCATCTCTTGCCGCTTTCTCTTTGTCTGGAACTCATGTGATGATTCATATGTGGGTAGACTGTTTGAAGGACATGGAACATTGTCTGGTCATATGCAACCAAATGAATTTTCATAAACAATAACAAACTTAGAGAATTCGATTACCTCTTTCGATCACACGGCAGCGGATCAGTCCAAAAGTACTCTGCATCAAGAGCATCCTTTGCAGATATTCTCTGCACCAACAAAAGGAACTAAGGCTTAAATCTCAAGAACTAAGGCTCTTAATTTCTGTAGTTTGCTAAGGTTAGTTTGGTACCTGAGACGGGTCAAGCGCCAACAATTTGTCCAGTAGTTCAAGGGCATGGCGATCAAAGCTATAGTAGAAGAGAAAAGGCCAAAATGAGATCTCTCCTGTATCAAAGTAAAGTGTCGCAACTACATAATGGCATATACTTACTTTCGGTAGATCTCCCTCAGACATCTCTTCAAGGGCCGAGATGATTTCATTTGGTTATACCAAGGCATCTTCGAAACCCCAGGCCAGTTGTTTTCATCAGGTGATCCACAAAGTTCATAAATCTTAGTCAATTGTTCACTCTGGAGAAAAAAACATTTGAGTAAAATGCTGTTAGTGAATTGTTCACTCTGGAGAAAAAAACATTTGAGTAAAATGCTGTTAGTGAATAATCATCTAACGCATACCGGAGATATTCAAAAGATGAAAACCTGACCTCAGTTTTGCCAGGCAAGATTGGTTTCCCATTCAAAAGTTCAGCAAATACGCAACCAGCCGACCACATGTCAATCGCTGGTCCGTATTTCGTGTCACCGAGTAGCAATTCAGGGGGCCTACCGCAATAACCGATACATTAAGTAGACATGAAGATGCAAAAATAAGCAAGACTTATTCTCTCTGATGTATATAGCTTCAAGTATGCATACCTATACCACAATGTGATGACACGGTTTGTAAGATGTCCAGTATGATCATGAGAAAATGTCCGTGCAAGCCCAAAATCCGCAAGCTTTAAATTTCCCTCATTGTCAATAAGGAGATTGGAACCTGCATCAAGATATCATAGGTTAACCAAATAAAGGCGAGAGAACCAAACCATCAACAATGTATTTTGGGGATAGTCACCTTTAATATCACGGTGAAGCACTTGATTCACATGACAATAGTGAAGCCCAGTGAGCAGTTGCTTCATGTAACACTTTTTTGTTTAACATATGTCGAAATGTCAGACAAAGTTAGAACAAAAATAGGTTTTGCAAAGGCTACAACAAGGTATCTAGGCATACAATACCTTGATCTGAGGAACTGTAAATCTCAGTGTAGGACGATCAGCAAGTCCAGTCAAGTCATGATCCATGTACTCAAAGACCATGTAGATTTCACCATTGTATTTGTTATTATCTAAAAATAGGATCAAAGACACAAGCTTTAGGGACTGTAAGGAGTTTTAATAGATCCATCCTAGTCGTATATAAGTTCTACAGAAAATAATTAAATCTTGAATAAGTTTCACTAACCTGGCTTTCCTTGTTCGTCCCTATCTCGACCTTTTTAAAGTAAACAAAAAACAAAAAAAGCCACAAAACTAAAATATCAAACTTAACGCTTCTTTAACGGAAATTCTAAAAGTAATTTTCAGGATGAGACAGGTGTTCCTTCTTACCAGGCGAAGTTACAATCTCTTTCAAATGGAGGACGTTTTCATGATGCAGCTTCTTCATGATTTTTATCTCCCGGATCGCTGTTATGGGAAACTTCAAGCAAAAGTGATAAGGAAATTATATAAAAGTCATGTGGATTCACAAACTTTGCAACTTTAGTAAGCTAGTAGTCAGGTGTAGCTTACCCCTTCTCTTTCATTGTCCATACGGATCTTTTTAAGAGCCACGATTTCACCAGTTTTAATTTCTTTAGCCATGTAAACTTTACTGCCAAATCAAAACCAAACATTATGAACACTCCCCTCAGCTACTATGTACGATACATAGACAGAGCTCAGATAGCTTGAGTTGTTTATTCATAAGAAACACTTATCTACCATATCAAGCATGCGATAATCATACACATCCGATTTCTACATGTTCTGAGAACCAAGTCTTAAGGAATCTAAAAATCCCAAAATTCCACTCAAATCAACAAAATACAGAAATCAAGTTTGTTGAGATAGTCAGATAGAGGCAAGGCAAAAATTAGCAAAAATCAACAATATCATAGATCAATACTCGAACTTAACAACCACAATCGCTTCAAACACCCGTATAATTCACGATGCTCCACAAACCGAATCAAATAACAAAAAAAAGAGACAAGAAATTGAGAAGAATGAAGAATACCCGTAAGTTCCTTCGCCAACCTGTTCTAGCTTCTCGAAGCAATCGACACTACGAGATCCCAAAATCGGAGGCGGCTCCTCGAGATTCAACTGCCCAAAAGCCGCAACCGCCATTCTTTCCTTCTTTCTCTTACAGATATCGCTCAACTTTATATAATCTTACAGATATAGGATTATCTCTCTATATATAGAGTTTGGTTGTACATAGTTGAATAATCCTTTTTTTTTTAACTTTCCTTTGTCATAATGGAATTTGGTTGATATGCCTTTCTGATATAAAAAGGCTATTAACGCGGGACTTTTTAATTCTATTGGTTATTATGACTTTTTAACACGGGACTTTACTTTTCTTCTCGTTCTATTGTTTTTAAAAAAAAAAATTAATTTCCTTTTGTCATAATGGAATTTGGTTAATATGCATTATATCTTTTTCGATTTAACAGCTTAATATTCCATTTTTTATAACCTTCTCGTTCTATTGTTTGGTTGTTGTTGTTGAGTATTAATTAATTTCCCTTATAAATTTTTCCTTCACATGGTTAATACTCGTAAAGGTCGGGCTAGTCACCGACTAGTAGTTCCACACTGTTCAAGCACCGGGATTTTCTTACAATCGGTGTAACAATTCGGTGGTTTGGTTCATGCGTTCTGTTCTGTCATTGTCAGTTTGGTTTGGTTTCTAGCACCACCCATTGGGTTCTGTCCTCTTCCAGAACAACCATACTGACCACCACATTGTGAGTAGTTAGGCGGTCCAACACCATAGCCACCGCTAGATCCTCTATATCCCATCAATACAAAAATCTCTATTTTTTTCTCATACAAAACACCACAATTTTTTAAACCGTTCTCGTTCCGGCTTCTCTTATCATAAAACAAATTTATTTTTCATAGCTTTCCTTCGCCTCTTTTGCATCGCTTTTTTCTTCTATTTATCTGATTCATCGATTTTAAGAAAAAACAGGTTTCTCTGTATCTCAATTCCACCCGTATCTACATATTTTCACCAAAAACATATGTGGTCCTCTTTGCTGTATTGAAGATGTCATTGGATTTGTTTTTGTACTCATGTTTCCCAACTGAAGTTTTCGAAAAAATAATGGAAGATGAAGAGCTTGAAAACTATTGGATATTCAACTTATAAAACCCATGCGAGTTATGGTAACTTGTGTTGTTCATCTTCTCATCGATCGGTTATAAATATTTTGATAATGGCATTATACGCATGGGTCTCAAACCATGTTTTAACAAATACAAATGATTTTTAGTAGGAAAATACTTTCTAATTTGATAATTGATCCTTCTTCGTCTACTTTAGTTTCATCACCCTCATAAAAATTTGAGTTTCAATTATGTTTGATTTGAAATTTAAAGCCACTCTATATCTCATGGTGATGACTTTAATCGTTTCAAAGAGTTATAGTTTGATCGCATATGTTTAAAACAAATCACGAAAAAACAAGAATTCAAGTACGTAAAAGTACTTATGTTCTCAATTAATCTTTGTGACTTATGCTGCTATATAGTATTTCTTTTTCCTTTTTCAATTGAATTGCAAATAGATATTGATAATAAATAATCCATATATATGACATAGTTATNATGTTTAGAGTTATTTCTATTCATGTGGGGGATTGTTGGAACAATTTTAGTAAGTCAAATGGGCTTATTAAAATAGTGGAAGTGAAAAGAAATTAGCCCATCAAATGTTTGTTGGCTAAATGAAAAGCATGTACATTTATCCCATATCCAAAGTATGGGGAAAAATACACATGTATATATATGGAGGAATCAATGTCTTTGTTCAAAAGACTAACACCCTTGGTGTGTTAAAGAGAGGATGGGGACCCCTACGCGCGCCGCCGCCGCCTAGCCTAGCCGGGCTCTAGGCTCGTGGTCATGTGGACAGGGCCATCGGCCCAATAAGAAGTCCTTTTTGGGACAAATTTTTACAAACGTTTTGTCTTAAAACTGAACATTTAATCTCGCGTAACTAACAAATTTTTCCCGTAGATCGGTTTACCACTGATACGGAAAACAAATCTTGTTATCACATATGTCGGTATAAACTTTCTTTGCGCGACACCTTGCGGTGCCACCTTACGCACATCTTGCGGTGCCACCTTGCGCGCATCTTGCGGTGCCACCGGTGTGCATAACGTCATGGCATGCGTCATCAAACGCCACCTTGCGCGGCGGTGCGTCATGGCATGCATCATCAAATGCCACCTTGCGCGCCACCTCGCGTGCCACCTTGCGCGGCGATGTGTCACTGCATGCGTCGGCGTGATGTCACGGGCGTCCACTCCTCCTCTATATAAAGAGCATTCTTCTCTTCATTTCAAAATACACCAACAACAACTTGTTCAACAAGAACAACAATCTCTCTCCCTCGTGTCCTTCTTAGTCTTTAAATCGTAAGTTTTTTTTACGTCGAGAGTATATCGTAGTATATAGCTCGTAGATTCCGCTTTCAAGTGAGTGTGAAACGGTCTCGCCACGGTTGTATCCTGGGATTCAAAAATCCTACAGTTCCGTATCACTACGGGGGATTTATTAAATTAAGGAAAGGATCATATCTCGACTCCGTGTATCCATTTTATCATGGAATAGCTCTGTCTCGAATGTTGTCTTCCATAATTCGTTTCGTGTTGTATCGTTTAATCATTGTTATTAATCACAAGTTTTCAATCCGGTATTTTACGGTACTACAATCTTAATTCAATAAATCCGCTTCTAGCCTATCGCTAAAATCGGATTGAGAATTGTCAACTTGTTTAAAACGATTTCAAATCGGCTTTTTTTTTTTTTAAAGAAACTCGGAGCTGTGTTATCCACTTTCTTAACGGATTTGCGATCCGCTCTTTAGCGTTTCCGCGAATCGTTCTCGAAACGGTTAAACACAACGTTTCTGCGAACGCTTTCTAAGCGAGTTTGCAAAACGAAAACGGTGTTTGCGAAAGCTTCTTAAGTGATTCCGCAAAACGTTTTAAAACGCTTGTTTAGCATATTAAATCGTGTGTTTAATTTCAAATACTTGAAATTATTCTAATTCTCGTTTTGTTCTTGTGTTGAATAGACTTGCAATTATGGCTGACGAAAACGACAACGTCATTGACGGTCTTCTCGGCCTAAACATTGATGGACCTCCGACTCTAGATGCCGCATTAGCTGCTGATGCGACTAATGAAGGATCAAATGGCAATGCCAACCGAGTGGTCCATTCAAACACGGTCACTACAGGACCGATGCCGGAGAAATTTGACGGACAAGGCTTCAAAACGTGGCAGCACAAGATGTACTTCTTTCTGACCACACTGAAGCTGGACAAGTTTCTCAAAGAAGATAAACCAATCCTTCAACCTGGGAACACTAACACTTTCACTATGGCAAGCGTTGATGCATGGACCCAAGGGGATTTCCTGTGCAAAGGCTGGATCCTGGGCCGTCTGATCGACCCATTGTACTTGGTGTACAGTCAGTCTAAATCCTCCAAGGACTTGTGGCTCGCTTTGGAGAAGAAATACAAAGCTCTTGATGCCGGATGTCAGAAATTCGCAACTGCAAAGTTTCTTGACTTCCGTATGGTGGACTCCAAACCAATGATGGAGCAAGTTGAAGCTCTTCAACTCCTTTGCCACGAGATAGCGGCGGAAGGAATGTGCATCTGTGAGATCTTCACAGTTAATTGCTTCATCGAGAAGCTTCCTCCGGGCTGGTTGGACTTCAAGAACTACTTGAAGCACAAGCGAAAGGCTTTGTCTCTCGAAGACTTAGTCACACGTTTGCAAATGGAGGCTAGGAACCGAACCTCAACTGGCCTTCAAGGTCGTGACTACGACGTGAACGTAGCTGAACACAAGTTCAAAGGGAAAGGTAAAGGCAAAGCCAAATCTGAAACCTACCAATTCTACAAACTTCAAGAAGAAGGGTTCAACTGAACAGAAGTTCAAAGGAAAATGCCACAAGTGTGGTAAAATTGGCCACAAAGCTGACGTGTGTAGAAGCAAACCCAAAAGCACCGGGAATGCCCAATCCAACCTCACAGAAGCTGACTTGTGTGCTGTGGTCACAGAGTCCAACATGGTTGATGACAACCAGATGGAGTGGTGGTACGACACAGGTGCCACAACCCACATATGCACTGATAGGCGCATGTTTAGCACGTATCAGAAGAGCAAGTCTGAGGAGCAGCTTTTTATGGGGAACTCTGCATTTTCCAAGATTGCTGGTCGTGGGAAAGTGGTGTTAAAGCTGACTTCAGGAAAGGAAGTCATCCTTCAAAACGTGAAGCATGTCCCAAACATGAGAAAGAATCTGATCTCCGGTACTCTGATGAGCAAGGCCGGATTTGCTGTCTACTTCGACTCAGACAAGCTGGTTTTGAAGAAGTATGGGGTGTACCTAGGCAAAGGGTATGTGAAGAATGGCCTGATCAAAATGTGTGTTATGACAGTCATTCGTAATAATGAAGCATCGACTTCTAATGATGTAACTTCTGTTGTTGAGTCTGTTTCAAACATTTCCATCAATAAGAAAGATCCAGTTGCTTATTTGCTTGAGTCATTTAACATTTGGCATGAACGGTTAGGACACGTTAATTCTAAGTCGATAAAAAGACTAATGAACTTAAACCTAATCCCGACTTACAAAACAAGTAAAGAGAAATGTGAAGTATGCGTACAGGCAAAACTCACAAAAACTCCATCCCCTCGTGTAGAGAGAACAACTGAACTTCTCGGTTTAATTCATACAGATTTGTGTGATTTAAAATTTTTTCAAACTCGAGGCGGTAAAAAATATTTTGTGACTTTCATAGATGATAGTACAAAATATTGTTACATCTATTTGCTACGAAGCAAAGATGAAGCCTTGGAAAAATTCAAGGAATATAAAATCGAGGTTGAAAACCAACTCGATAGAACTATTAAAGTAGTTCGAAGTGATAGAGGAGGCGAATATGATGGACCATTTAATGCATTCTGTAAAGAACATGGAATTATCCATCAAACGACCGCTCCCTATTCACCTGAATCTAACGGAGTTGCGGAACGAAAAAACCGAACTCTTAAAGAGATGATGAATGCAATGTTGCAGGAATCTGGGTTACCCCAGAACATGTGGGGGGCAGCGTTGCTTACCACCAATGATATCCTCAACAAAATACCGCACAAAGTCACTGGTAAAACACCATATGAACTTTGGAAAGGTGTTGTACCTTCGTACAAATACCTGAAAGTGTGGGGGTGTCTCGCAAAAGTTGCAGTACCACTTCCTAAAAAGGTCAAAATTGGACCGAAGACAGTGGATTGTATTTTCATCGGATACGCACACAACAGTAGTGCTTATCGGTTTCTGGTTCATAAATCAGACATACCGAACATCCATGTTAATACAACCATGGAATCAAGGAATGCTTCTTTCTTTGAACATGTGTTTCCATGTAAAGATAAAAATCTGAAACGAACTCGTGAAGAGAAAGTTGCAATTACCTCTGTAATTGAAGCAAACACTTCTGGCACATTTTTAGATGATGCAGAAGAAGTTGCAGATGAACCTAGACGTAGCAAAAGAGCTCGTATGAAAAAATCTTATGGTGAAGATTTCTTAATGGTCTTTCTTTTAGAGAATGAACCTCAAAGTTTCACTGAAGCCATGTCTACACCAGACGCACCTTTTTGGAAGGAAGCCGTTAATAGTGAAATCGACTCCATTATGCAAAACCATACATGGGAGATAACCGATTTACCACAAGGGTTTAAATCACTAGGGTGTAAATGGATTTTCAAAACAAAATTAAAAACCGATGGCTCAATCGATAAGTACAAGGCTATGCTTGTGGTGCAAGGTTTCCGGCAAAAAGAAGGCCTGGATTTCTTTGACACTTATTCTCCGGTAACGAGAATAACTTCAATTCGAATGCTGATTAGTTTAGCAGCATTAAAAAACCTAGAAATCCATCAAATGGATGTGAAAACTGTCTTTCTAAATGGTGATTTAGAAGAGGAGATTTATATGAAACAACCTGAAGGGTGTGTTGTCCCGGGACAAGAACACAAAGTATGTCGACTTGTAAAGTCGTTGTATGGACTCAAGCAAGCTCCAAAACAATGACATGAAAAATTTGACAACGTAATGATGTCAGATGGTTTCAGTATAAATGAATGTGATAAATGCATATACATCAAAATTACTCCTCACGGATATATTTTGCTATGTTTGTACGTTGATGATATGTTAATTATTGGTAGCAATAAAGACATGATCAATCGAACGAAAAACATGCTAAGCAGTAAGTTTGATATGAAAGATATGGGACTTGCTAATGTCATTCTAGGGATTAAGATCACTAGAAATTCTGAAAGAATCATTCTATCCCAAAAACATTATGTTGAAAAGATCTTTGAGCGGTTTAAAGACTACTCAAATGGGACAGCAAAAACTCATGTTGACTCTCAACTTCACCTAACAAAAAATACAGGTGAAGCAGTGTCACAACTGGAATATGCAAGAGTAATCGGAGGTCTAATGTACTTAACCAATTGTACAAGACCCGATTTAGTGCACGCAGTCAATGTACTGAGTCGCTACACTAGTAATCCAGGACATACACACTGGAAAGCCATAACAAGAGTATTGGACTATGTACGTCATACTAAAAGTTATGGTATACACTATGGTAAAGAACCAGGAGTTTTGGAAGGATACAATGACGCAAACTGGATTTCCGACTCCAAAAACTCAAAATCCACAAGTGGATATGTCTTTACGCTTGGTGGTGGAGCAGTGTCATGGAAATCTACCAAACAAACTCTGTTGGCCAGATCAACAATGGAATCTGAGTTTATAGCGCTAGACAAAGCCGTAGAGGAAGCAGAATGGCTTCGGAATTTTTTGGAAGATATTCCAATGTGGGAGAAACCAGTGCCAGCATTACGAGTACACTGTGATAGTCAATCGGCTAGAGCTAGGGCACTGAGTAATCTTTATAATGGTAAATCTCGTCATATAAGAAGACGTCATAAAACCATTAGACATTTGATCTCGAGTGGTGTAATCACAATTGATTACATCAAATCGACAGACAACCTAGCAGATCCGTTCACTAAAGGTTTGTCACGAGATCAAGTTGTAAAATCATCAAGAGGAATGGGATTAAAGCCTATGACATAAGAGGAGGTTTGGCGGTAACCCCACCTACGGACTGGAGATCCCAAGAAGTAGGTTCAAAGGGAAAACTAAGTCAAACTAAATCTCCTAAAAGCATTGTGAGACTTTGTCTCTTCCCAGTTCTCATGATGATAAACAGTGCTACCTGTATGTTTTCAGGATAAGCGTAAGCTTTTAATGATTTGAGTCCAAGCTTTGTAAAATAGAGTATTAGAGGATACCCCTTAAAAATTACAAGCTAATGGCAAATCACCTTATGAGTGTGAAATAGGGCCGTTTCTAGGAAAATGATATTGAGGCTATATTTTCCAAGTTCACTCATGATTAACCATGCATGTTTAAGGCCAAAATGAACACAATATAGAACAAAGTTCTACGAGAAATGAAGCTGTGTTATAGTTGTTGTCTCGGTTTACATCAAAATCTGGGGGGTTCAAGACATCATGTTCACCTCCTGGCCAAGTCAACCCGATAATTATAACAATGAATGGTTCAAGGCTGAAAAAATGCTACCATCTCAGATACAGTGAATTTTCGTTTATACTCTCGACTGTTTTCTGTCTAGTAGAGTCTGTCTAGTCAGTAGAGTCTGTCTAGTCAGTTACGTCTAGTCAGAATAGTCTGTCAAGTCTATCAAGTCTTCGTATGTTTAGAGTTATTTCTATTCATGTGGGGGATTGTTGGAACAATTTTAGTAAGTCAAATGGGCTTATTAAAATAGTGGAAGTGAAAAGAAATTAGCCCATCAAATGTTTGTTGGCTAAATGAAAAGCATGTACATTTGTCCCACATCCAAAGTATGGGGAAAAATACACATGTATATATATGGAGGAATCAATGTCTTTGTTCAAAAGACTAACACCCTTGGTGTGTTAAAGAGAGGATGGGGACCCCTACGCGCGCCGCCGCCGCCTAGCCTAGCCGGGCTCTGGGCTCGTGGTCTTGTGGACAGGGCCATCGGCCCAATAAGAAGTCATTTCTGGGACAAATTTTTACAAACGTTTTGTCTCAAAACTGAACATTTAATCTCGCGTAACTAACAAATTTTTCCCGTAGATCGGTTTACCACTGATACGGAAAACAAATCTTGTTATCACATATGTCGGTATAAACTCTCTTTGCGCGACACCTTGCGGTGCCACCTTACGCACATCTTGCGGTGCCACCTTGCGCGCATCTTGCGGTGCCACCTTGCGCGCTACTTGCGGTGCCACCGGTGTGCATAACGTCATGGCATGCGTCATCAAACGCCACCTTGCGCGGCGGTGCGTCATGGCATGCATCATCAAATGCCACCTTGCGCGCCACCTCGCGTGCCACCTTGCGCGGCGGTGTGTCACTGCATGCGTCGGCGTGATGTCACGGGCGGCCACTCCTCCTCTATATAAAGAGCCTTCTTCTCTTCATTTCAAAATACACCAACAACAACTTGTTCAACAAGAACAACAATCTCTCTCCCTCGTGTCCTTCTTAGTCTTTAAATCGTAAGTTTTTTTTACGTCGAGAGTATATCGTAGTATATAGCTCGTAGATTCCGCTTTCAAGTGAGTGTGAAACGGTCTCGCCACGGTTGTATCATGGGATTCAAAAATCCTACAGTTCCGTATCACTACGGGGGATTTATTGAATTAAGGAAAGAGATCATATCTCGACTCCGTGTATCCATTTTATCATGGAATAGCTCTGTCTCGAATGTTGTCTTCCATAATTCGTTTCGTGTTGTATCGTTTAATCATTGTTATTAATCACAAGTTTTCAATCCAGTATTTTACGGTACTACAAATACTCCACTCAAGGTTTGTTGCACCACTTTTAAATCTTTATAGTTTTATTTTATCACCGCATTTTGTTAGGGTTTTAAGCTTTTTTGTTTCTTTCGATAATTTTATACTGTCTATTAAAACATATATGTAATGAACACAAGAAAAGGTCTTTTTTGTTGGATATATTATCTGCTAGACCAAAGAAGGAGACGTGAAAAAAAATAAAAAATCAAGCATTGTTAAACATAATTCCTCTCATATTTTGAAGTCGATGATGTTTGTTTTTGAAGTTGTAAGTTTTTAGTTTCGAATGATTTCATGGGTTCTCTCATTTTCTTTTTGTATATGCATTTTCACCTTTATCATGCAACTTTTAATCAGATCCAAATATATTCAAATATCATTTTATTTTAGTCAATGAAAAATTAATTATATTACTAATCATTTCACGGTAATCTTCTTTTTTGTTTTGTTTCATATTTGGTTAGACCGATGAAACCAGTAGTTTGTAGTGATCTTATTAATATCAAGATCAACGAGTTATGAAAATACTTCAATTTAATGTTACACTCAAATATTTCATGTTATGTATCAACTTAATTTATTAATTTGAGAAAACAAATGTATATGCTGTTAAAAAAACAAATATTTATTATTTCTATTTAACATGTGGTTAACCCGTGCATTATTTCTTAAGTTATAAAACAAATATATATGTTGTTAAAAAAATAAAAAAAAAATTTTTTAGCCATGTAAACTTGACTACCAAATCAAAGCCAAACATATGAACACCCATCTACTATGTTCCAGAAAAAGCTTCACACGAAAAAGGAAAGGATATATGTGTGGATCGCGGCCCGTCTCACGGTCCCGAGATTGAATCACTTGATTCACCTCTTGAATGCATGGTCCACCAACTCGGTCCATTACATTGCTGGTGGAGAAGTGAGGATAACAAGGATGGTGGGGATGATGAGGGAATAGTTGTTGATGATGGAGGAAAGATGGATAAGAAGAGGAAGAAAGGAGATGATGGAGGAATTTCTCGTGAGGAGAAGCAGATGAAGAAGGGAGATGGAGAAGCAGATGAAGAAGGGAGATGATGGACTAAAGATGGCTCTGGAGGAGTAATCGGAAAAGATGAAGAGTAATTTGCTTAAGCCCTATAGAGAAACACTGAGGCTGGAGTCCTGAATTCTCTAGTGTTCTATTTTTCTTGCTCATAAATTGTTGAATCTCGACGAAGATCCCTAATCTCTTTGATTGGTGTAGATATTTTCTTGAAGATAATTAGTGTTGTTTTTTTTTTTAAGGAAATTATGTGAGATGACACAATCTCATGACCAAATTAGGAAAATAAAAAAACTAATATTATATTCAGTGAGAAGCGGTGGTAAAAGAGATTTCACCCCATTTACTACTTCAGACCATGTTATTATCGACCTCTACTTTTTTGATCTTCTGACATTTGTACTTTGCTTTGCTTTTCTTTATTATTCCTCCCTTTTTTATTTACCAATCCAGACAAACAAGAATTTTCATCACGGTGTCTCGGGGAGACCACTTGAGAGAGTTGATGCTATTTGCTAGACGTTTCCACGTTTGTTCTATATTGAGAGGAGTTGATGCTATTTGCTAGACGTTTCCACGTTTGTTCTATATTAAGAGTATTACGTAGATTGATATGAATTGAAAGCAAAAGAGAAAATTGAAAAGTTAAGTTAGATATACGAGGATGGAGTTCAAATTTTAAAGCTTGTAATTTGTAAATATCATATATGTATAATAAATAGTGAATAAAACCAACTCTTCATCTCCATGTTGTTGTATCTTCTATCCCACCTCTTCTTCTCGTTGGTATTCAGCTGCATTCGTGCAACTGTTTCCTCTCCCTTCTTTTCTTATTTAATGTCTGCTAGTTCTTCGTTCTTGTTTTCTTTGTAATACCTTTTATTTTAATGAAAGCCTTTTAACAAAAAAAAAAAAACCAAAAAAAAAAAAAATTAGTGAACCCTAGAGAAAGTTCCATTTCTTACCTTTCTAAATCCTTTGGTTCGCTTGGCCACATCAAAAACTCGAACGGAAACAAAACTCAGTAATTTGATTCAGTTTGGTTTTTATAGAACCGATCGACTCTGCCTTATATTTTGTCTAATTCGGGTTTATAGCTGAAAGCAATCTCAAACCGAAATTACTTTGGTTCTAGTTCGGACCGATTACAGAGATCTGAAACAACCGAACCGATTTCGGATCCGGTTCGGGTTAAGCAATGTTCGAGCTTCCACGACCACTCCACCACCTGCGATTGGTAATTATCCTAAAATCGCCACATGTCATCACTTATTCTCCTGACTTCCCCATCATCATGAAACCCACAAACACAAACATACCCCACGCAAAGCAAAAAAAGAAAATCAAATCCACTCTAAATCGATTTCATCCCAGATCTGGTGCGAACTCTGTTGTTGAGCGAAAATGGAGGAGGATCTTATTAAGCGTCTGGAAGCTGCGGTGACGAGGCTTGAGGGGATATCGAGCAACGGCGGAGGAGTTACTCTTTCCCGCGGAGGAGATTTCTCCGCCGGCGCCGGAACCGATGTCGCGGCGTCTGATCCATCGATTGTGGCTTACGAAGATCTGATTTCTCAATGCGTTGGTAGGGCTCTGAGCGCGGCTGAGAAGATCGGTGGACCTGTTCTAGACGTGACGAAGATTGTCGCCGAAGCGTTTGCTGCGCAAAAGGAGCTGCTTGTTCGCGTCAAGCAAACTCAGGTAATGAATTTTGATGGAACAGGTATTGTTGTAATCGATCATTGCATTGATTTTGATCTTTGGATATCATTTTGATTGAGCAGAAGCCTGACATGGCTGGGTTGGCCGGATTTCTCAAGCCGTTGAATGAGGTTACAATGAAAGCTGATGCAATGACTCAAGGAAAGAGGTCAGATTTCTTCAATCACTTAAAGGCTGCATCCGATAGTCTCTCTGCATTGGCGTGGATTGCTTTCACTGGAAAGGATTGTGGTAAGCAGAGCCATCATGTTGGATTTTCATCTTTGCTAGTCTTCATTCTGAATTACTGCATTTTGTGATGTAATTTCGCTCTTTGCCCCTTTCTTGTTTTTTCTTTCCCCTGCAAGGTATGAGCATGCCAATCGCTCATGTGGAAGAAAGTTGGCAGATGGCTGAGTTTTACAGCAATAAGGTGCTAATCGTCAATCTCTCTCTCTCTATGCTTTCAAATGTTACTACTAAAGTTAAACGCCTAGGAAAAAAATTTAAAGAGCTTATTATGATACGAAAAATTAATTGCGTCGCTGAGATTTTTAAGAGCTTCTGGAAAACGATGGGGAATAAGGACTTTGATTGCTTGTTCAGATTGCATAAGCTTAAATTTCTGTATGATGCTCTTTGCACATTTTTGATGCTGTGATCTCCATGTTATTCTTCAGGTTCTTGTGGAGTATCGTAACAAAGATGCAAATCATGTTGAATGGGCCAAAGCCTTAAAAGAACTCTACTTACCTGGTTTAAGGGATTATGTTAAAAGTCATTACGCCTTGGGACCTGTGTGGAATGCATCAGGGAAACCCGCTATTGCTCCTGCAAAAGCTCCACCTGGTGCTCCTGCAAAAGCTCCACCTGGTGCTCCTGCTCCTCCACCAGCACCATCTGCACCCCTCTTTAGTTCTGAACCTTCAAAGCCATCATCTTCTTCGAATCAGAAACAAGGAATGTCTGCTGTTTTCCAGCAGCTCAGCACAGGTTCTGTGACCTCAGGTAGATTTGAAGTTGTGTATGTTTTCATATTTCTGGCGCGGTGGAATGTGAATCACAAGTAGTTTATTATTTTCGTTCTTTGCTTTCCAGGTCTTAGAAAAGTGACAGATGATATGAAGACAAAGAACCGTGCTGATAGATCCGGAGCAGTTAGTGCCATTGAGAAGGAAAATCGTACCAGTAAACCGGCCTTTTCGAAAACTGGACCACCGAAACTGGAACTTCAAATGGGTCGCAAGTGGGTTTTACTAACAATAACTATATGGTGCAAATGCAAACTATAGTAGAAATGGTATAATATGATTGTTGGTTTCTACTGAATTATTAGGTGGGCCGTTGAGAACCAAATTGGGAAGAAGGACTTGGTTATCAGCGAGTGTGATGCCAAACAGTCTGTGTATGTATTTGGTTGCAAAGATTCTGTCCTGCAGATACAAGGTAATTTTGCGCCATTCCAATCCACCATGAAAGTTGGATATCCACTCAAAAATCTTTGATGCCCTTACTGGTGTTCCATAATCTGTAGGAAAAGTTAATAACATCACCATTGACAAATGTACCAAAATGGGTGTTGTCTTCACGGTGAGTGGAATAATACTGTTTCCTCTTACATTCCCACAGTATACAGTTATGTGATTTCTAATAATGTAAAATCTAACATGTCTGTGTAGGATGTTGTTGCTGCATTTGAGATTGTGAATTGCACCAACGTAGAAGTGCAATGCCAGGTTTGTTATCTATAATCTATAGGTTTCCTAATGGCTGCAGCTATATCTTCATACGGACCATCTTTTTTACTTCTCAATCTTGTGATGTAGCTCTAAAGTGTGCAATTTTTTTTCAGACACTAATGCTCTTGCTTTGTCTTTACTTCATCTATGGCTGATCCAGGGTTCAGCTCCCACAGTTTCTGTGGACAACACGACTGGGTGTCAGTTATATCTAAGCAAAGACTCATTAGAGACAGCTATAACAACAGCCAAATCGAGTGAGATCAATGTAATGGTGCCCGGTGCTTCCCCTGATGGAGACTGGGTATGGATTTCATCTCTGTATCCATGAAAACCTTTTGATTTCTTCGTGTTCTTCAAACTTATACATCGAGCAATGAGAAATTTCTGGAGTCTGGTTACTGTGGGGGTGATTTTACAAGTGCATTGTAACCAAAGAGACTCGTGTATGTGTGAGTGAGAGGATACTGTTTATTGAAGGAATGATTCTAATAGTGATTTTGTTACAACATTGTAGGTGGAACATGCGCTGCCTCAACAGTACAATCATCTGTTCACTGAAGGGAAATTCGAGACAACACCGGTCTCGCACTCAGGTGCCTAAGCCAAGCTAAGGAGAATCTCTTTTCATTCTGGGGTTTGCTTGAATATCAGGTCTTCTTTTTTACTCATATACTTGGTTTCTTCAGATTATAATAGAGAGAATCTGTTTGTTTGTGATTCTGTCTCTATCCCCCAATTTCGGGTTTGGAGGTTCTTTTGTTTTTTGTTTGTTGTGATCTGATCATCTTGTCTTTTGTTCGTCCTTGGGGTGTTGGATTGGATTTGGGTTTCTCGTTATTTATTTTTTTTTGTTTTTTTTGGGTGCGCTCATACTTGTTCTGAGTTATTGCTGATGAAAATGTGAAACATATCATTATCATGGATAGAAAAAGTTGCAGTCCTATTTCTGGAATATGCAATTTTTATATTATTTAACCTTTTTAGTTTTTGTATTGTTTTGATTTGTTCGGTAAATGATGTGAGCGTAGTAAGAAAAATCTTGAGGAAAGTAATGTATTTAAAATGCGAATAGAAAGCTTTAGTCAACATGAATAATTGAGTTGAACATTGTTGGTATCACCACCAAAGCTAAAAATATTGGTGGTGGTGGGGTGAAACGTGAAGAATGGGTTAATACACTTATGCTTCCTGGGAAATAGCATGGAAAGGGAGAATAATGTCATCCGCTATTTATTTGAAATGAAATTAAAATTGTGTATATGAATTTATTTAAGTTTTCTACATAACACGAACCTATTGCGTATTTTCACACATTTAGCATCCCATTCTCTTTAATTACGTGATATGAATCAAAGTCCCAACCATTTTTGTACTTTTGAGTCCTACATCCCAACTAATTTGATCATTTTTCAACCATTAACAATGTTAAAGTTTTTAATCGGATTCACGAACATGTCTTTTTGGACAAACACACTTTTGTCGAACGATACATTGAGGATACATTGAGGCCAAACCTTGTATATGCAATTTGTTGGAGATTGTTTTATTCAATGTTTTTTTTTTATAGAAAAAAGGTCAATAAATTGCAGAAGAATGGTCTCTCTCGAAATTTCTCTGCAAAAAGTGTTTTTTCCGGAAATTGCCATATAATATTACAGTAGTAGACCGAGACCGAAGACTTAACTCAAGACTAAGAAATAGAAGTCAGCACGTGGAGTGTGGAAAAACGAGCACAAACGTGTCTTCTCTTCTCTACAATGTAATATAACCGTTACAGTAAAAACTTCTTCTTTAATCAACAACACTTATAAAACTTTCTCAAAATCTCTGTTTCTCCTTCTTGACCTTTCTCTCTCCCCATCATGGCCATCTCCATCTTCTTCTCTCTCCTCCTCATCTTCTTTTCTCGTTTCCCCTCCTCACGTAAATATCTTCTCAATACAACGTTGTTTTTGGTCCTCTTTTCTTCAATCTAACCTTTTTCTTCCTCTATTTTTTTTTCTTGTGTCGACAGATGCAGAGCCCTTCATCGGAGTTAACTACGGCCAAATCGCCGACAATCTCCCTCCGCCTTCGGAAACCGCCAAGCTCCTCCAGTCCACTTCGATTCAGAAGGTGAGGCTCTACGGCGCCGATCCCGCCATCATCAAAGCTTTGGCCAGAACCGGCGTCAGTATCGTCATCGGCGCCGCTAACGGCGACGTTCCTTCTCTCGCCGCCGATCCTAACGCCGCTACTCAATGGATCAACTCAAATGTCCTCCCTTTTTACCCCGCCTCCAAAATCATCCTCATCACCGTTGGCAACGAGGTCCGTCTAATCGTATATTCTAATTGAAGTTTTCCAATTTTCCCGAGAAAATTCCTCAAAATCTCAATCGATCGTTACAGGTTCTGATGTCGAACGACCCAAATCTGGTGAACCAGCTACTCCCGGCGATGCAAAATGTCCAAAAAGCCCTCGAGGCGGTGTCGCTCGGCGGGAAAATCAAAGTATCGACGGTGCACGCGATGACGGTGCTGGGTAAATCAGAACCGCCATCAGCCGGTTCATTCGCGCCCGGTTATCAAACCGGTTTAAAGGGAATTCTGCAGTTCCTCAGCGACACTGGTTCGCCTTTCGCCATAAACCCATACCCCTTCTTCGCGTACCAAAGTGACACGAGGCCCGATACGCTGGCGTTTTGCCTCTTCCAGCCTAATCCGGGTCGACCCGACCCTAACACGGGGATCAAGTATATGAACATGTTCGATGCTCAGGTAATTAATTACGGGTTGGGTCCACGCTTTTACGGGTTGGGTCCAAACTAATCAATTCAGTTGTGTTTGGTAACTAATTAAATTTTTAAAATTTGCTAGTCGCTGGTTATGAATTTGGTGGACTGTGTTTATTTCTACAATTCTACTGATTTAGTTAGATGTCAAAGCATAGTTTATCTGCGTCGGTTAGTTTCAAGTAATTTATTGTTGTGACACACAATAATAATTGGCAGTATTCACGTGGACGAATGAGCTTTCGGTTTTTATATATAATTTTCTTTGCACTAGATTGTAGCAAGGAACTTGTTCTGTCTCTACTTTTCCACTTAGAAAGAATCTATATTCTTATTATATAGTACAAAAGACAGTTGTTTGCGTTGGATGATCCGTGTCCATACATACGTATGTCTCTGAATCTACACTTTCTTAGTTTCTTCAATACACACAAATCTACATATATATAAAAAAACTGCTTATTAATTTTGTTACTGTAGTTTGTAATAACAAAAAGTTAAAAACGTTTGATATTTTTTTCCCATGGGTTACTAATAAATTATCTTCTCAGGGAATAAGTATGCGTGACGATGACTCGTCGTCATCAGTCGTTTACTGATTTTCTGACAGGCTGGATTCGCACTATAGTTATTTACTTATTTTAGATGGTTCTTGAAACATTTGTTTGCACTCGTCATCATCAATTCCACGTAAGCACCGTCGACCAGAACCAATAAAATAACTAAAATAAAATAGAAGAGAAAAAAAAATGGTGACTTTTCAGGTCATATTACGCGTTTGTCTTTCGTCCAAAGTAGGAGTATAAGAAGTCTTTATCTTTGCTTGCGACACAGGTTACAGTCTCTCTGTTTCATCATTATAGGTTGATGCGGTTCACTCGGCTTTGAAGTCGATGGGATTCGAAAAGGTGGAGATCGTGGTGGCGGAAACAGGTTGGGCTTCACGAGGGGACACTAATGAGGTCGGACCGAGCGTGGATAATGCCAAAGCTTACAACGGTAACCTAATAGCTCATCTAAGGTCTATGGTTGGAACACCTCTCATGCCTGGAAAGTCTGTGGACACTTACATTTTTGCACTGTACGACGAGAATCTAAAGCCTGGACCTTCTTCGGAACGGGCTTTCGGGCTTTTCAAAACCGATCTTTCCATGGCCTATGATGTAGGCCTTGCCAAGAGTAGCAGTAGTAGTCAGGTTTGATACTCTTATATATTAACGCCAAATGACTTAAGGCTGCGATAGTTTACTACAAATTAACCTAGCAAAAAGCTGCTGAAAGTGGTGTTAAAAAAATGTTGAAAGTACTAGATGCTGTGGTTTGATTTGGAAAAGAAAAGTATATTTTAGTATAACATGTAAACGCATATGCTAATAATAATCTGACGTTTTAATTTATGAGGTTACGTTTTTGATCATAAACCAGACGCCATCGGGGAAAGTGACGTCGATGGGATGGTGTGTACCAAAGAAGGGTGCGACGGATGAACAATTGCAAGCGAGCTTGGATTGGGCTTGCGGACAAGGAATAGACTGTGGGGCGATACAACCAGGAGGAGCTTGTTTCGAGCCAAACAATGTTGCGTCACACGCAGCCTTCGCCATGAATATGTATTTCCAAAAGTCTCCTAAAAACCCTACGGATTGCGATTTCTCTCAAACCGCAACAATCTCCTCCCAAAACCCTAGTAAGTTTTCTCTCCCCTTAATTTGAACTTTTAGGAAAGAATTTATCCAGCTACTAAAAATACGAAAGAGACCACATTAATGTCCTTTTTAGTATAGTGTTCCAATTAGTTTGCTAATATCAACCACGGAACAATAGCAAAAATTGCATTATACTAATTGATGTTTCTTATACTGTATTTGAATTTGATAGGTTATAACAGTTGCATCTATCCGGGAGGAGGAGCAGGAAGTGCAGGAGTAATGAACAAATATGTGAACTCAGACAAATTTGAAAAGAATGGAGCAGTTGAACCAAGGGTTCCTTTTTCTCTATCTTTTCTACTCATCTTTATGTTCATAATTCTCCATGTAAATATATGTAATTAGCTCTTGGGTGTAGTTAATTAACTACTCTTACTTCTTGTTTTCTTCCCTCCTTTGTATTCGTGTAATCAAATTGTTATTAGTTTTATAATAGTTACACACATTGTGATTCTATAATAATTTTTTTATCGTAGTCTCAAGTCTGTAACGGCTACTTCCACTAAGACTTCCTTGCGATGTTTTAATCATGGAACCGAATAATTAAATTACGTGAAATAGAATGATACTAGGTGATGAAATGATTATTAAAAAAATTTCATATATGCTAAAATATGTAATGTTATTAGTGTAATGATTATTTTTAACTATTTTCAAATTCACGATTATTTAATATATTTAAATTAATTAGTGATTATTAAAACCTTTTAAACTACTTAATAACTTAAATCTTTTTATAGTTTCACAAATTTTTTAAAAGTCTTTTGTTATAACCGTGATTAACAAAAAAAAAAAAAGCTGGGGATTAATTAGTTTCGTCTTTTGCTTTGTAATATTAATCACGGTTATAACAAACAAAAAAAAAAACTGTAAGAGTTAAAATCCTGCATAATTACAGAGATTCGATCATTGAACAATTTGGGGATTTATTTATCAAAACAAAGAACTAATAACGGGAAAGGAGGAAGCAAAAGAACCTGGAAGGTTAAGAACGACGTCGTTGGGGCATTGTGAATGGGGTCCACTTTTATATGGTGGCAAATGGGAACAGTCAATCGTCTATTGACTCCGGCTCCCTCTTCTCTCTTCTCTCTTCTCTCTTCAGGTCAGAGCCACCACCAAGCGTGTCTGACTGCTTCAGCTTTCATCGTCTCCTCCCTCTTTTCCCACGTAATTCCCCAAATCCACTCTCGATCTCATGGACCTTCTTCTCTTCTAGACATTTCTCCTCCCCCCAAAATTTCCCCTCTCTAACTTCTTTGATCGGCGACGGAGAGCTCCAAGTCTGAAGCTGGAATGTCTGTCTCCGAGCTCAAAGAACGCCACGCCGTCGCTACGGATACCGTCAATAACCTCCGCGATAGGCTTAGACAGAAACGCCTCCAGCTGCTCGATACCGATGGTTTGGGATTCTTCTTCTTCTTCTTCACAGTCCATCTGTGATACGGACAATTTGTTGTTCTTAGATCTGTTTTCCTTTTTTTGGGGATTGAATTTTGGCAGTGGCCAAGTATTCGGTGGCGCAAGGACGTACTCCGGTCAAGTTCGGAGCGACGGATCTGGTTTGCTGTCGTACTCTTCAGGGACACACGGGAAAGGTGAGTGGAAGTTCGATCTTATTTATATCTTACAAGCGAATACTTGATTCTACTTTACATATATCAACGGAATTTTACTAGCCTTTCCGTATGATTGACGAATTGGGGCTGCAAATTTTGGTCTTATCCTTCAAGTATGCTTGTTTCTGGAGTTTTGTAGCTTGTGTTAAAGGGTTTAGGGAGCGTCGCCATTTTAGGGGAAGCTAGAATCTTCCATTTTGGAGGAGTTTAGCGCGGAACCAGTTTGTTATTCTGTCGCTGAGGTCTACAATTTTTTAATACTTATCATGTTTGAGGAGTAGAGACATTTGGTATAGTAAAGATCCTGCGGAAGTGTAGAAGACGAGATATCGGAATGTTAGTCGATACAAAGATTCAGATGAGGTAGCTTGTAACTTTAACATGTGGAATTTACAGGTTTATTCATTGGACTGGACTCCGGAGAGGAATCGTATTGTCAGTGCATCTCAAGATGGGAGATTAATCGTGTGGAATGCTCTAACGAGTCAGAAAACTCATGCTATAAAACTCCCTTGTGCATGGGTTATGACATGTGCCTTCTCTCCAAATGGACAGACAGTTGCGTGTGGTGGATTAGACAGCGTATGTTCTATCTTCAGTCTTAGCTCAACCGCGGACAAGGACGGAACTGTACCGGTTTCCAGAATGCTCAGTGGTCACAGGGGGTATGTTTCGTGCTGTCAGTATGTCCCAAATGAGGATGCCCATCTAATCACCAGTTCAGGTGATCAAACATGTGTCTTATGGGATGTAACTACTGGCCTTAAAACTTCTGTTTTTGGTGGCGAGTTTCAGTCTGGACATACTGCTGACGTACTAAGGTATGGATGTTGCTTCCATCTGCTTGGTTTATTGGCATCGTACGGGTTTTTAAAGTAGCATATCTTTCTAAACTTACTTAATCGTCCAGAACTATACCATTTGGATCGAGTTTTGGAATCAACCTATAGGTTTGGTCTATAGGATAGGGAGTTCATTGAATTGTGTATAAAAATTAGCATTGATAATATAACTGCAGTTCACTTAAACTCATGCTCTTTTACACGGTGATTCGTGCCCCATTTCTTCCAGTGTCTCAATCAGCGGATCAAACCCAAATTGGTTCATATCTGGTTCATGCGATACCACTGCATGCTTGTGGGACACTCGCGCTGCAAGCCGAGCAGTGCGGACTTTTCATGGGCACGAGGGAGATGTTAATACTGTCAAGTTCTTTCCGGATGGGTATAGATTTGGGACTGGATCAGACGATGGAACATGCAGGTTGTATGACATTAGGACTGGTCATCAACTCCAGGTGTATCAGCCACATGGGGATGGTGAGAACCTCCCTGTGACCTCCATCGCATTCTCTGTCTCGGGGAGACTTCTTTTCGCTGGCTACGCAAACAACAACATGTGCTACGTTTGGGATACTCTCTTGGGGGAGGTAAGCTAATTAATATAAAGTATGAGTGGTGAGAGTTGTTTTTCGGTCATTGTGATGTGTGATTGTTTGAATGTGTGCAGGTTGTATTGGATTTGGGGGATCTGCAGGATTCACACAAGAATCGGATAAGCTGTTTGGGGATGTCAGCAGATGGAAGTGCCTTGTGTACAGGAAGTTGGGATTCAAATCTAAAGGTTAGTAGTGTCTCTAAGTTAAAAAAATAAGAAACAAAAGTAACAACATTGAGAGTCGTCATTAAGATGATAGAATTTGATGATATTTTCAATTAACTTACACAGATATGGGCGTTTGGAGGGCACAGGAGAGTGATTTGAAGAAGAGTTAAAAAAAGTAAAGTAAGAGTCGTGTCTCAGCTCCATCTCCAGTTCTTGTGGTTTGGTAAAATATATTCTGTAGTCTGGAAGTAAAACCCGGTTTTTGCTTTTAGATAGTGGGAGTGGTTAGAAGGATGAAACTTCCCCCTTGTTTTTTTAGTGTGCTTTGATTTATTTATTTCATTTGCCTTTAGTAAACCATAATCCGCCGCATTATTTGCCCCCTCAATGTGAATTCTCTAATCAATTGTGTATCCATCAGTTGTTAATACCATCTCTTGATCTTTCACTATATTTATCCCACCCAAAACCAAATAAAGCCAGTGTCTTTTCATTAGTAGCCCCACAAATCCTAGGTAATGTTAAAAACTTTTGAGGTACGGCCTGCGAAAACTTATGCAAAAAGAGAGGACACATTATTAAATCTAAATGAGTGTTTTTTTTTATTTTTAATAAAAACATGTTTAGGTTGGGTTATATTGTCCAAATTGGCCACCCGTAGTAATAGTATACACTCGCTTTGCTAATAGTAAATAAATGAGAAAAGGGGGAATGGTCCACAGTTGGAGCAAATGAGAGTTGTCTCTCTTTCAATGAGGTCTGCTAAGTCACGGAATTCTCTCAAATCTTTGGTCGAGGTAGAAAATTCGCATTGAACGTTGCGCCAGTAAGTCACTCTTAAATTGGCACACTATATATTTGTTAGATTGAAAATTATCAATAGCTAGGGAAATGAGGTGTTATTAGATCCAATAGGTAGGGAATTATCAAAAGCAAAATGACATATCATCGGAGAAAAGCAAAATTTGTGACACAATGATGACGTGACAAGTT
This sequence comes from Eutrema heterophyllum, assembly GCA_002933915.1. NCBI lineage: Eukaryota > Viridiplantae > Streptophyta > Magnoliopsida > Brassicales > Brassicaceae > Eutrema > Eutrema heterophyllum. Next base: position 268,495 of record PKMM01032469.1, on the reverse strand, counting down.
ATAATTCGTTAGCTGTTTTTTATTTTCTTCTTTTCATTCTTTTCTTTTTTTCTTTCTTTTCTTTCTTTTCTTTTTCCCATTTTTCTTAAATGCTATTTTTATCTAATAATTGATCACAATAAAAAAAAAATTTTACACAATTATTTTTTATTTTTTAACATCTATAAATAGAGCTTATGTTTATAACATTTGGACACCAAAAAAAATCTCAAGTTTTAACACTTTTTCTATTTTTTCTCCTACATTATCACTCTCTTTGGTGTTTTTTTTTTCAATTTTCAACATCCTTATGGATCTATCTCGCAATTACAATTTCCTACCAAATTACGGTTTTCTAAACCCTCAAAATCCAAACATACAACCACCAAATCCAAATACACAACTCCCAGAAAATCCTATGAATTCGGAAATGCATCCAAATTTTCAAATGCCATATATGATGCTACCAAATTTTGGCATGCAATACCCGTACAATCATCCATATATTCCATATGGCTACCCACCAGTTCCAAGAAACACCAACGATTCACCAAATATGACTATCCTAACAGTCAACCCATTAACGAGCCAACCAGTTTTAGTAGTGGATCAACTGATACCCCACAATTTTGCACCCAAATCTCTTTGGAAGATGCTGGCGGGGATACTCATATTCTTCAACCAACCCAACAATCAGCAAAGAAGAGGGCAAATTACACTACTTGGAGTTCTGAAGACAACAAAGCGCTACTAAATGGTTATTTCCACTTCAGTACTGATAGTGAACTGGGGAATAATCAAAAGGGTGATACTTTCTGGGGGAAAATTGCTAAGTACGTGAATGAGACCACCAACAGCAGAAAAATGTTCTCCGCAACCAAATGCCAAAGTCACTTTCATGACATAAACAAGAAAATTTGCACTACTGCAACAAGGGAGAAACGTAGTGGTTTGTCCGATGATGACTATATAACCAATGCTCTTGGTTTGTATGAAGCAAAAGAAGGTTGTGTGTTTGCTTATGTGGAAGAATGGAAATTGGTTCGCCATCATCCCAAGTATATGTTGGGATCAAATGAATCTGGTAGTAGTGGTTCTAAGCGAAAAAGTGGTAGTGATGATGTTGAATCACCATTTCAGTCCCTTGTTCGTCCAGAAGGTAGGGAGGCAACGAAGAAGAAAGCTAGCTTCTTCCAGTAAATCATCTACTACCAGAAGATCAAAGCATGCCATCGAAGAAGAGTTGGCCAATTTAGTCTCTATTCATGAAAACCTTCAACAAAACAGGACAAACACTGTTTCAGCTATCTTAGAGTTGTCTGCTAGCCAGAAGGAAGTTGCACGTTCTAAGAACATGGAGTTGTGGATCCAACTGCATAACAAATCTCGTGATGATGCAGAACAAGAAGCCTACATGATGTTGACAAATGCGTTGTTTGACCGTTAGTTTTAATATGTTGTGTTCTAAATTTATAATTGTGTGTTTGTTAAAATAATTTGTGGCTGTTAGTTTTAATATGTTATGTTCTAAATTTATAATTGTGTGTTTGTCAGAATAATTTGTGGCTGATAAGAGTGTTTGTACATTCAATAATTATGTTTTAATAAAAGTGTTGTGTTTGAATAATTGATCATACCCACTACTTCCGACAAGATGTGACTCTACTCAATGCAAATTTTGAATAATTGATCATGTCCACTACTTCCGATAAGATGTGATTCTACTCAATGCAAATTTTGAATAATTGATCATACCCACTACTTCCGACAAGATGTGACTCTACTCAATGCAAATTTTGAATAATTGATCATACCCACTACTTCCGACAAGATATGACTACTCACTGCAAATATTAATTCAAATATTGAATAACTGATCATACCCACTACTTCCGACAAGATATGACTACTCACTGCAAAAGATTAATTCAAATATTGAATAATTGATGAGACCCACGAGGATAATAATTCATCATACCCCCAAGACTTATCTACATATTCAATTTAGTTAAGTAAAACGGTTGGAGTCCAGAGCTCATTTATTATAAAAATGGTAGTTCACATCATATCAACATAACTCATTCCAAACATTCATACTTTATTCTTCCTATCATTCAATGGATGTACCACCAAATTTGTTTAACTTCGAAGAGTTCAAACAACAGTGGAAGTTGGAAGAATCTCTGATCCAAAGGCAACAAGAACTTCTTGATGAACTGCAAAGAAGAAACGAAAGATCCCATTCCAAAATTTTTATCTATAGAGATCATGTAGCTGCCCATCAAAGGCTCATGGCCGACTACTTTGACGAGTCATGCACTTACACTTACATGCAGTTCCGAAGAAGATATCGAATGAAAAGGCCATTATCAAATTACGACGTCTACTTCACTCAAAGACGAAATAATTCCGGGAAGCCTGGTCTTTCCCCTGTCCAGAAGTGCACAACTGCCCTCCGCATGCTCGCATATGGCTGCCCAGCTGATGCTTGTGACGAGTATGTGAAGATTGGAGAAAGCACGGCGCTCGAGTATACTAAAAAAATTTGTGAAGGGATAATTACCTTGTTTCAAGATGAATATTTACGAAGACCAAATGTGACAGATTTGGAGAGGTTACTCCAAGTTGGCCAGGATCGTGGTTTCCCCGGAATGATTGGTAGTATTAATTGCATGCACTGGAAGTGAAAAAATTGTCCCAAGGCTTGGCATGGACAGTTCACTAGTGGACACAAAGGCTCGGCAACAGTTATTCTTGAGGCTGTGGCGTCATATGATTTGTGGATATGACATGCTTTCTTTGGGTTGTCTGGTACATTGAATGGCATTAATGTACTCAATAGGTCACCGGTGTTTGACGACATCATTTCCGGTGAAGCCCCAGAGGTGAATTTCATCGTAAATGGTCGACAATACAATCGGGCATACTATCTTGCCGATGGAATCTATCCTAAATGGCCTGTCTTCGTTCAGTCAATTCAAGTTCCTGTAGGCGACAAAGCACAATTGTTTGCCAAACAACAAAAATCATGTAGGAAGGACGTGGAACGAGCATTCGGTGTTCTCCAAGCACGATTTGCTATTGTTCGGCAACCATCTAAAATGTGGGATATCGAGGTATTAGGTAAAATAATGCGGGTCTGCATTATTTTACATAACATGATAGTAGAGGATAAACGTGATACATATTCGCGAAACTGGGAAAATATCGACTTCGAACCTTCAAACAATTCTGCATCAAGCTCTTCGATCAACGTCGACACCCTAATATTACCACAGTTTGAAGTCCATGTGCAAGGCCGGTCAGAATCAGATATTCATGTTAGAGCCAATTTACGTGATATGGATCAACATATTCAATTGAAGAAGGATCTCGTCGAGCATATTTGGCAAAGATTCGGAACAACCCTCAATTAGAAATATCAAAATTTATTTCTAAGTTTATTAATGTTTGGTGTTTGTTTTGTTGTAAGATTTTAATGAATTATGTATGTTTGGTTTGTCTTTATTAATAATAACGAGTGTTGTTTATTTATTTAGAAAATAAGTATTTTATTTGAATCATTAAAATAATATATTTTTATATATTAATCAACTCTAATTAAAAAAACAAATTATATATTAGTTATTATTTTTTTTACATTATAAAAATTATTTTGTGTGATTATAAATATATTAACAGTAATAGTATTTATAAAATGTATAATATATATAAAATAATAAAAATAAAATAAATAAATATAAAATGAATTATATATGATGGAGTGATGCGGAGAAAGACAAAATGAGTTAGAAGAAAAAGAAAATGATTTGCAGTTGGGTGTAAATTAAAAAATTGAAATGATGTGGAAGAAAAATAAAGTGATGTGGAAGAAATATAGGATGGAAAATTTGCCTTCCTACCGGAGATGTTCTTATAGTAAAAATTAAACACCATATTAATTTATATTAGATCTAAGCAATTCAAATATTTCTTTAAAATCATCATATCAAATACAAAATCATCACAAAAGAAAAGAAAACCCCCACAGTATTTAACAGTAATAATGTAGACAAAAGAAGGTAACTATACTCTGACCATAACCAAAAAAAAAAAAAAAAAAAAACTATACTATTTAAAAAGATGATGTATTTTAGAAGTTGGGTAAGTGAAGGTCTTTCGCAACAGGAAGAATGTTTCTGGTCTTGTACTTATTAATAAAACTCTTTGGTACCTGTGAATACGTGAGAGTTTTTAGCCGCTGGCAACAATCTCGTGAATGGCCTCGGCGACAGAGACATCCTCTGCCCTAACCGCCAGTTTCATTGCAATCTCCTTTGAGCTGTCCATTCCAAACTGTGCCCTCACCAACACTTTCACGTTCCCTATGTACACACCTGACAATAAGCAAGTGTGTGACCTTGCATTGCTCGGAACTGTCTCCGTCCCCTACAATTTTGTGTCTCCAGTGTCAGTTTCAAGTTATCACCAAACCGTCTTATGAGAAATAACTTCCTTCACTAGTTTCTCTTTTTGAGTATGAGAAAAAAGCGGAAAAGAGACTAACCTCACAAGTCTGCATGCCAAGAAGATCAATCACAGCCTTTATAGCTTCTCCCAAGCTCTCTCTTTGGCCAAGGCCATATTCGTCTACATGCTCATCTTCTTCATCCATGCTTTCCCATGCATTCCTGAAATTGGAGACAACCACTTTCACCATGTAATCTGCAGCTACAACCTCAAGATCCTCCAGCTGGTACTCATCTTCTACCCCATCATCCTCTGCTTCACCTGTGCTTGGGTCAACCTGTTACAAACACATTTATAATGCACCAACAAACTAGTCATATTGTTTTCCTTTTTTTTTCATTGATTAATTAGAGTCATTCTAGTACTCCCACTTCATCTAACACAAAAAGTATTCGTGAAAACAATTACGACTTTGATAGAGTTCACGGAATAGGTTTGCTGGTTCTTCAAGTGACTGTCTCTGTTTCTTCAAGAGAACGAAAAAAATCTCCTTTTCTTAGAGAAAAAAACCCAGATGATATTCTAGAAACACCCTAATTCTAATCCATCATATCCCACTAATTATTCTAGTAAATCTTCTAGAGATAATTCTATAATTCTATAATTCTAGTTCATCAACATCACCTCCTCTCCAAATGAGTCGGTATCCATCAGAGTTCTCCACAAAGTATACTATAGGATTATCTGAACAACCTTCAGCGTGTATATAATAAATGAATCATAAAAAAGAGGGAAATGAAAAGCAACATGTACCTCCTTAACAACAAAAGTCAATGTGTTAGAAAACTTTCCAACAGCAGGGACACCTGCTGGCTTCTCAAAAGCAACAAAGGTTTGACCAGGCGAATCGTAAGGAAGTGAGTTTAGGGCCTTTGAAGTTACTTCACTGAATTCCTCTGCTTCTGAAGCATCTACAATGACATTGACCTACAAATCCCATGCCAGAATAATGAAATGAGGAAAGAAGGCAATACGATATGCTTTACACCAATTTTCTAGACCAATGGTTCAGTACCCTCTCCAACAACTGCTCTGGTATTGTGTTAGTGCAGTTGTACTGAAACACCACATGATTGTCAAAGATATGCTTGACAACATTGACGGCGTATTCTGTTTCTGCTTCAGTTAGCTCCACAGGTGAAGAAGACTGAAAAAGGAAGTACAAGTTAAAGCAATCGTAGTAAGCTAATAACAGTAGACTGAAACAGAAGAAAATTCAGCCCTAACCTTGAAAAGTTTTCCAAAGGCGGCAAACTCTGGAATAGATGAGAGAAGTCTTTCATAGCCATCAAAACCAGAAGCAGGTGCAGCTGGTGGCGCACCAAGACCAGTGGGCTTTTTACCCTGGGCTTTCTTCTCTGCAAGGGGCTGAGATTTTACTTCCCTAGGCACAGAGTTGATATCAAAAGCTTCTTCAGAGGGATCCTGCAGGATCAAAGATATAAGATAACTGATGTCCTAAGAAGCATATGAAAAAAAGAAAACCGAGAAATTGAAAACTCACATAATTCTTCAGACTAGTTTCCATGTTGACCAGAGGAACCTCCAGGGAACCAAATAGAAACTCCTTGCTATCTTTATCAGTGTCAACAGTACCATCACCACCAAGGACGCTCAAAAATAATGTTGCTCTATCACGGACCTTAAGAGAAAAAGAGGTCGTAAACTCATGATCAACGAAGGAATCAACAAACAACTAGCATATATCTTCTCAGAAAATGTTTACATAGGCAAACACATGTATGCATGTATAATGATGCAACCGACTCAAGACAAACAGCATACAGAAACAGAAATGCACAGATACTGCAACCAACGACTAGAAGGAAGCTTTTCTAGACTAAGACTAGGAACGCACCTCATCATCACTGTCATAGATGCAGCGCTTCAACAAAACGGTAATCCGGGGCTGCCGAACATCCAATGATTATGCTCTTCACAGTCAGTCAAGGAAGATAAAAGAAAAAAAAAAAAGATAACTAGACATACCTTCAAGGATTCAACCATAAACCCAAACTTTGCAAGTGTCGAAACAGCAGCAGCCCGGACAGTGGCATTTTCCAGATGCACACGATTATAAATATATCGTATATACTTGCTTGGATCTGAGGTGTTAGGCCCTTCAATTCCCAGAAAATGAAGGATCTGTGCGACAAAACACATTTAAATACCACATACGCATGTTTTAATAGCAACACCAGATGGATGATGGAGAAAATAATTTACCTGTGTTGAAAGATATGTGAACTCACAATCTTCAATGAATTCACAAAGATGAAGCAATCCACTTTCCTTTGCATCAGGGATATCTCTGATAATGGTCACAATAGAATCTACTATTGCTCTTTTATACTCAAATCCACCTTCTTCCCTAAGAATGTTGCTTAAGAAGGTCATCCTACAAATGAAAAGGTGACACAGATTAATCATAAGCCACAATGCTATAAAAACACTGTACCATTTTGAAGTCATTTCGAAAGAATAGAAATGCTAGAGACCAAAAGTACAAATAACACACCCTAAAAACTTCACTTACAAGGATCTGTACTTCAGTGGAAATTTCACACACAACGATCTTATTGCTTCCACGACCACAATTTTGAACTCATCAGCAATATCTGACATAAAATTAGTTATCTGCTTCATCAAGCGTTCTACACTTGATTCGTTCCCTGTTTTTAGGAGAGTGGTGATTGCGAGTGTGGCAATGCTTCTATTCTGATCAGAAATTAAACTCTCCATATCAATGTTGCAGTTGGTGACAGCCATAGGATGAGTCATTGCAACCTGTGGTTCAAAGTTGCGTTTAGTGTACAGTGAAACATCTTTGTATCCTTGATTGTAAAGGAAGTGATGAAGCTATCCAGAAAACTATAACATCCTTTCGGTGTGTCTCAAAATAGTTGAAAAACATTTTTATAAAGCTTTCGTTCTAAGAAAACATTGTAAACCTTGTTCAGAGTTCGGACAGCAGCAAATCTCAACACTGGTCTGGGGGAACTCAAAAATAGCTGGAGAACAGTGATTGCTGGAGTCAATTCTCGACTTGTCACACCATCAAGCTCAGTGATCGCCCTGGCAGCCTCAAGGATCACCATCTCTGCCTTGTGGCGCAGGCAACTCTCCAGAAATTCATAGAATGGACGTTCTCCAGACTGACCGTGGTTGGACATGTCACGGATAACCTGAACAATAGAACTAGAGCTAAATCACACAACTACTTTCACCTACATATCAGATAATCAAACAGCTAGAGGACCAACCTGACTGGTGTAGCGTATCAAAAGACACTGAGCCAAGGGAGAGCGGACAGATCCCCTGGTCAAGCTAACAACCAACTTGCTAACAGCCAAGCGATCATTTTGGCGTATCTGAACATGATGATTGATTGTCAACATATATTAGATCAATTCTCACTACCTTTATAAGATAGAAAAGGAAAGCAGATTGTGTTGGGAGCCTTTTTTAAATCAATGTAACAGCAGCGATAGATATCATTTTCTAACTCATACAACTTGTTAGGTTGTTCTTCCAACCTAACAAGTTGCATATGCTATCAGAGACAGACTCCAGACACAGTTGAACCTCACAAGAAAATAAAGTAGTTGGAAATGACCATAGTAAAGTACAGAAAACTTATTGTTTATGTTTCTAGTCAATACTCATAGTAACACCTCTACTGTCAAGATGCTTCTTCCCAGTGGCTGTTTAATTAAATAAAGAACAGAAACATAAACCAATTTACTTCAGTAATACCAATGCAACAGACATACCTGATGGAGCAAAGCTAGGGCATGAAACTGAACGAGGGCTGATCTGGATTGAATACCTTCTTGAACCTCATTGCTCCATCTTTTAACAATTTCTGGGTTTGTCTGAAAACAACAATATAAGAATATAAGCATAACCTAACAAATAAGAAACAAGCTAACAGTTTTGGTGTGTAAAAGGTACCTTTAGCAAGTGAAGTCCACTGACCAAAGCTGCACTTGAAACAACGGGATTCTTATCCACAATGGCTTGTTTCAAGTATCGCTCAATTTGAGTGAGGAGGGTTCCGTCTATAATCCGGCAGAGGACACGGATAGCATTTGCTCGATACATATCAATTTTACTGTTCATGTCCTTCATAAGGGAGCTTGTTACAATGATAACCTATGGGAGAATGACCAAACAACAAATCAGAAAATATACCTACAATAAGTACCATGATTTTCGTACTGAAATTGAGTAAGAGGGCAAACCTCATCCGATGATGGAGATAACTCCTTAATGATCAAGTAGACCATTCTCCTCAAACCTGTGTCTTTCGATTGGAAAAGCTTTGTAACTGAAAAGAAAACTTCCGTTGCTTCAACCTGCATATGAAACAGAATAAAATTCATGAAGCATGATACTTCACCAAATATAAGGTTATTTACACCACATGTGCTATGATATTAAACAAACGACCACCGTGAGGGGATAAGGACACTATAGAATGCTCCATAAGCATGAAGGCGAATCCGCATAACAAACATAAAAAAACTGACCTTGGTGAATGACTCCCCTTGGTTAAGCAAATAAAGAAGTTTGGTGATGACCTGTTGATTTACAGAAAGATTATGAGATCACCAGCAAGATAAAATCCCAGAGAAGAAAAGGCAAATACAAGAAAAAAATTGAAGACAGAAAACCGTAGCAATTACCTGCGAGCATCTTCTGGGATCAACCTGAGGGTCATTAAAGACTCTAGCTTCTTGAAGTACCGCTCCCTTCTCAATTCCCACGAATGGAGAATACTCCACTGAGCCAACAAAAATTCCATTAACACCGGATCCAATGTGGTAAGTAACAGAACCAGATTGATCAAAACTAAAGTGTGTGTGAAATTATCACACCACAACAGTCTGCACAATAACCAATCCGCAAACTTAGCAACAGTGTATGAACATAAAAAGCCGGACTTGAAAGTATAGATCTACACAACCAAATTACAATACACGACTGTCAAATGATATCTAGAATCGCACAGATCTATAAGCTTAACATCTGATATGCGCCTTGCACAAACTAGATTAAGCGAGAACAAAAACGGAGGACATACACTCATCGTCGTGATCATCGTCTTTCTTCACGAAAGGTTGCGCCATTGATGAAACTCCCTTGGCACTCAGATCTCGGTTTTTGGGTACCTTTATCGACAGATGCAACAGTCAAAACGCAAATGCGGGAGAAGGATCTATGTTGAGAGTCGGAATTCGGAAACTGTGGGATCGAAAGAGAAGAGAGGTTACTCAGAAGAGCTCCGATCTGCTGCGTCGGCGTCAGAATTTTTATGCTGAGCTCTAAAGGCTATGATCTTGCGAGAGACTGCCACGTCATATCACTGAGATTTTAGCAGTAAAAAGTAGGAGAAATTATGTCAAAAAATAAAAAATACTGTAGGATACTAAGATACATATAATAATTTTTTAATACAACAACGATAAACATATAATAATTTTTTTGATTATGCGTATCTTTTATAAAACCATAACTTTTGTATGGCTCAAGGCTTTGTAATATTATACATTTCCAACAAAAACACACTATAAGTCTCTCTGGTCAAAAATCACTCCTAAAAACATCATATAATTCTTGACCAAAAACAAAAAAACCAACATCATATAATTTGGAGTTTTCAAACTGCAATTCTTTGACGCAGAATGGAACAAAGCCTTAGCAAAAGATGAAAGGCAGAGAGAGCAAAGTTTAATATATGAGAAAATGTGTGTGTTTTTTTAAAGCTGAGGATTGCGTCTCATTGAACCTCTATGCATTTCTTCACTACTTGAAGCAGAAGGATTTAAGCCATACTCACTCGTTGCACCATATTCACTGCTTTGATACTCTTTACTCTCTAATGCCAATTTCCTGAATTTTTTCATGTCTGCACTGTACGAGCTCGCGTCATACTCCGAGCTCACGCTTCCAGGGCTCAAATATGTGTTTTGTCCTGGTCTGCCTCCTTCGCTTAGATCATCCATTGATACATCTCCTTCTAGTGCTCGTACAATCTTTCATTATATACATGTTCCAAGTTTCATAAGTACGTCACAATGATCATCATCAAGAATTGTGTTTGATTCTTAACAAAAGAATTAACAAGTGTTTTTGAACCTGGCTCATCTTAGGTCGTCTTCTTGCTGAGTGTCTGATGGCTGCAGCTGCACAAGAAGCCATTCGAGCCATCTCTTGTTGATCGTAGTTTGTCTCTAGACGCGGATCTGCTAATTGGCTGTAATCTCCATCTTGAGCTGCTTTCAAACACAGAGGCCTTGCCTGCAAAACAAATGGTAACATTAGGATTTTTGTTTATTGCAAGTGTTTGGGGATTAAACAAAGTAAACCCAAGAAGCAGGGCCGGCTTACCCAATCTACCAAACTGTCTTCCATTTCTCCAGTTAGATCCACTGGAGGTCGTCCCGTTATTAGCTCAAGAAGCATCACTCCAAACGAGAAAACATCAGATTTGTCGGATAACTTGCCGCTTGACGCATACTCTGGAGCTAAATATCTGAATCAAAGCAAATGTTAAAGACAAATGAAACAGTGTGAATAAGTCCCCTATAAGCAAATGAATTAAGACAGTTTACCCGAAAGTTCCCATGACACGAGTGGAGACATGAGTATAGTTGTCTTGAGATAGCTTAGCTAATCCAAAATCTGCCACCTGCGTATATATATATATACACAACAGACTCATACACACATCGACGCAGATTCGAGAGAAAATATGAGAGAAATGAAAGTAATAATAGTACAAGGGTCAATATATACCTTGGTTTCAAAACTGAAATCAAGAAGAATGTTTGCAGCTTTGATATCTCTATGGATAATGCGAGGATGACCTATTGTTGATGTAAAATATACAATCTTTAATTTCTTATACAGAGCGAGATGGGAACTATATCGGGGTGAGAAAAAGATTTTCTTACAGTCTTCGTGCAAATATGCAAGGCCTCTAGCTGATCCCAATGCAATCTTCACTCGTGTAGGCCAATCCATAACAGGACGACCCTTTCCTGAAATTTCAATCATACTATTGATAAAAGAGAAACCATACTTAAAAGTGTTGATTCAAGCAAATAGTATGTTAGATGAATGTACCGTAAAGATGGAATTCAAGAGTGTTATTAGGTAAAAATTCATAAACCAAAAGCCTTTGACCACCAGAGATGCAATATCCAACAAGAGAAACAAGATGACGATGATGGACACGACTAATAATCTCAACCTCTGCTTGAAACTCGCGTTCTCCTTGTCCACTCCCAAGTTTAAGACTCTTCACAGCAACTTCTTTGCCACTAGGCAAAACCCCTTTATGAACATACCCAAATCCTCCTTGTCCTAGCAAATTAGACTGAGAGAAACCTTCTGTTGCAATCGACAGTTCATCGTATGTGAAAGTGCTTTGGTTGTGACCAAGAGTCATAGCTGGAGGCGACGGTGTAGCAGCGGTTCGACCGGTTAAGTTGGAACTGTCGCTATGAGGACCGGACACAGGTTGCTGTGGTCCCCAATTTCCACCTCCTTGGGAAGCCATATTCACTACATGATCTTGAGGTGTTCCATTGTTGTAATAACCACGATTACCTACACTATGCAACAACTCCTTTAGCTTCTAAAGCCTAATAATTTTGCACACTACCAAGTTCGATTCCACAGCGATGGAACTAGTATAAACCATGATCGTTCTGCAACCTAATCATGTTAAATAAGTCAACTAACACACACCACTAGGCTACAAGTTCCGGTTCTATTGATTATGTTGACCATTTGGTTACCTGTGGGTGCTCCAAAGGGACTGTTATTGTAGTAGTGCATGTGGTTGACTTGAGGAGATCTTTTCTTCTTCTTCTTGTTGCAACAGATGCAAATAAGCACTAGAAGTAGAAGCAATAACCCTGCTCCGGTAAGGACTCCAATAATCAAACCAATGTTGGCTTGTTGTTGATGATCCCCTGGTGGTAATGATGGGTCTGAATCTCCACTATTCCGAGGAGGGCTTATTGACCGAGGCGGTGAAGGTGAGCCACCGTCACCGGAATTTCTGTTCCCCGACGGTGGAGACGGTGTGAAGACGTTACTACCATTGGTTCTGTTACGGTCATCATTGGCACCAGGAGAAGCAGGAGATGGTCTGTGTGAAGGAGGTGCTTGGTTCAACGGTGTTTGAGGCGGTGCCGGTGGCGTACCCGGAGATGAGCCTTCAGGAGAAGGATTCTCTGGAGTTTGCGGTGGCGGATTACCAACAGCCGGCGGCGATGATGATGACGACGGAGGAGGTGAGGTTTCCTGGCTCGGCGGCGGTGAAGAAGCCGAGCTATTGTTATTTGGCGGAGGAGCCGAATTCGGGGACGGTGGAGATGAAGAGGGTGGTGTCGGCGGAGATGACCCATTTGACGGCGATGTCCCATTTGACGGCGAACCTGCATTAGGGGTATCCGGGGCAGGAGGTGAATTCCCCGGCGAGTCCGCCATGTTTTTCTCGGTGAAAGGTTTCTCAACGGTGGAGAAACCTTCGCCCCGGTGATCCTGGACGCAACAGCCTTGTTTCCCAAGCAAAACGAATAGCTTATGCGATTGAAACCCAGATTCTGGAGAAATTAATACAAGATTGGAAAGAGAGAAATTGAGAGATGGTATATTGGGTTTGGAGAAATAGCTTCTCCTACGAAGGAGGACAAAAAGTTTCACTATAATTAGGAGAAAGCGTCTCTCTTTCTCTACCATCTATTTTTGCTCTTTCAAGAAACCCAACTCTCTCCCTCTCTCTCTCTGCCGTTTGAAGTTTGAAGAACATTGGGACCATACCGGTTATATAATCCAACCGGCTTGAAATCGGAGATTAAAAAAGGGAACCAATTGTACCCAAGTCTTTGAAATCAAAAACTTTATTTAGTGATCTGAAAACCAACCAATCTGAATGGAAACAAATTAACAAAAAAAGGTACAAAAAAACAAACAAATTAACCGGGCTAAAATTGCTCTGTGTCTTGAGGTTTTCTAGGAAAGTCCAAAAGGGAGAAGAAAGGTAACTAGAGTTATGCCTAATTTCATCATTTTAGATAAACATAAGCATCGCACAAAGGATCAAAGTGGTGAAAGCTAATGTATTTCAATATAAGTATCACACAAATCAATGACCTATTTAAATGATAATGAAATTAAGCAAAATGAGTTTACCGTTCTTCCTTGTCACTTTACTAGTTGATCCAACAGATTTTAAAACTGAAGAAAGAAGATGCATCTTGTGTGAACTAAAGGTTTGGTTTACGCTTTCACGTCATCCGCGCGATAAATCTTTAAACGTTATTAGTCAAATCCCTCTTACTCACACTAATAACGTTTAAAGATCTATCGCGCGGATTACGTGAACTTTAACTGCATAAACCAAACCTCAAGTTCACACAAGATGTCATCTTCTTTTTTCAGTTTGTTCCTCTTGCATATGTGTTGCCATCCTTTGATACACACACGCTGATTATTCCACATTGCTGTTTCCGTTACTAGTTTCCCGTCTTCGTGATTGTCGATGTAATCAATGTTTTTCTTAAACTTTAAGGAATAGTCTTTCACTAGTTGTGCATGAACCAAAGTACACAGTTTAACTTAGAAGGAATACACTTTGAAATCCAACTTAGAAGGAAACCTCTCTCTCTATAACAGAGGCTTATCCACACATAGAAGGTTTGGTTTTTACATTAGAGGATTTACCAGTAAATCCGTAAGAACCGTTAAAAACCTAAAAAGGCTTAACTTTTATCAGCTGGATAAAATCATATATTTAGGCCCCAATAAAAGTAAGCAGACAGACAAGCTTCAGAAAGCAAAACATTTGCATCTATTTTTTGAACAGATACACTAATCAAGGAGCAAATCTGAGTAAAACTACCATATTCAAACATCTCTCTAGTTCCAAAGTCCATGAATGAAACTGATTCATATGTAAAAATAACATCTTTTCTTTTAACAAAACTAAAAACTGAACAACTTTATCACTCAGAGGAAAGCAGAAGGTATGAAACAGAGCAAAACCCTAGGAAGACAAACAAATAAAAGAAACAGAAAAGAATTATCTATAAAAAAAAACAAAAGCGAAACATTTGTATCTATATTCAGAAACTAATCAAGGAACAAATCTGAGTTTCAGACATCTGTCTAGTGCCAAAGTCCATGAATGAAACTGATTCATATGTAAAAGTAACATCTTTACTTAGCAAAACTAAAAAATGTAACAACTTTACCACACAAAACAGAGAAAAACCCTAGGAAGACAAAAGAAACAGAAAAGAATTAATCTACACAGAAGCTTCAAATGAAGATAAAGCCAAAGAAACAAACGCAGCTGAAAGGTCAAAGAGACCAAGACATTACTAAAGCAACGGGAGAGAAATTATGTTACCATGGAATCGGAGCTGAAATGGGAGATGAAAACTTTGAAGAAACGCGGAGGAGAATAAGTGTCAACCATTGCTAGAGGATTTCGGAACTGTGAGAGAGAGACGACAGATTCTTCACGTATGAAGCTGAAAGGAAAATGGGAACAGCTAGAGAGAAGAGAGAGGGCGTGAGGGTGACCAATGATGGTAGGAGAATAATTCCAATTTCGTAAACATAGCAGGGGCGAAAGTATAACGTTTTGAGATTTGAGGGATGGAAAGGGAAACTATATTAGTTGTTTTGTTTCTTTCAATGTAGCCCTCTTTTTTTTCCTCTCTCCATTTCCCGCGCTCTTTTCTCTTTCTCTCCCTCTCCATTTATTTTATCACACCTCTAGATGTTCCATAAACGTATTCAGGCCCGGCCCAATAAGTTAACTATATAGTTACAAGTTTATGTAGAGAATCAATGTTCTAATACACAATTTGTAAGAGAAACTAATAGTTGCGTTCTTGGATTGTTGAGAAAGGTAACTGACGAGTTACGATCACGGAACATGATCACAAGTTACTTTTTGGACAATTACAAGTACTGAAGATATGTAATCTCAACCTGAAATGTGATAATTTCAATCTCAAACTATCTATACGAGAAGTAATTTATGAGCAAGGACATGTTACTCGCAGAAAATATGCCCGTAATAACTACTTATTCAAAGACTTTCCATTATATATACCACATATATCTCAAACTGTATAACAAACTGTGTGGTTGTACGCGTTTGTGTATAACCATAATCCATAAAAACATTCCCACCTTTTGCGGAATCATATATATCTGTTCAACGTTACAGAAAGTTCAAAGAAGCATAAATAAAACACATTCACAGATCTCCATATGTTCCATTCGACTGTTACATTAAACATTAATTGATGGGTCTAAAACCCCTAACTAACTTCGTCTCCTACATAAGTCCGATAAATCTCCAGAAAATAAACCAAGCTCAAAGGTTGAAGCCGCAAAAGGTGGGATAATGTACCTGGGCTTAGAAATAGAACATCAACAGCTACCCCGCGAATCTGAACACTATCATGTGGAAACACTAAACCGAAGAAACATTGTCTGAACCTGGAGGTGGATCTGAGCTTCCGGTCATTGCTGTAGCAGCTACAAGTGAACCTGGAGGCCTTGGCATTGGTGGGCGTGGAAAGGCCATACCCATGGGAGGTCTTTGAGCCACATTAGCAAAATTTGCAGCGATTCTGTTTGTTGGTAACGATGCTTTTGAGGACATTGAAGGTGGGACACCGAGTCGAGCTGCTATTATCTGTGCCCTTTCATGGTATAGCCGTTGCCTTGACCTTTCTAATTGCTCTCTTACCCTCGCTGTCAAGCTTTCGGCGTCGTTGAAGATAGATAGCTTTGCTTCTAGTTTATGTAACTGCTTAGACAAAAAAAAAAAAACCTCATTATTATGTTACAACTCTGAACAATACGGCACCAAAACAGAATCCAATCAGCATACACTTGAAACGATATTTCACCTGCTTCTCTATCAATGATCCAGAAAGTTGTCGGATTTGATCTTCTTCTTGCTTCGCAAGAGTCTTTGCCTTTACTGCTGCAGCTGAGAGAGCAGAGGTAGCTGCACGCTTAAGCTTATCGATGTTATGTTTTTCTTTTGTCCCTTCACAAACATCCTTCTCTTTATTTGGATTTTCACCTGCAAAACAATGTTTAAACAACAAACCATTAAGATATAAAAGAATCATGCAATGCAGGTCCAGTTTCTAATGTCCCAGAGAGAGAGAGACAGACAGACAACCAGTTGTTCCATTTTCCGGTACAGAAGCTGATCCAATTGGCTGCTGTGCAACAGACGTGTCTGGCATACTAAGAACATCCTTTGCACCCTCCTTAGCCTGTTCAACCTCCTCTCCTACTGTTTTGACCATATCTTGAGGATCCTTCTCTGACTGTGATGTATCCTTCATCTCCACATCTTTTGATGCTTCTGGCTGAGAAGCATCTGCAACTGACTGGTAGACAGTTGCTTGAGAGGCGTCTTTATTTTCACTAGGAAGCTTATTTCCATCCTTCAACCGTTCTTGAAGCTCCTTCCCGGAACATTTGTCCTGCGATGGACAAATTATTTCCGCTGGTTTCTCTGAATTGTCAGTTGCGACCGACTTACTAGATCTTTTTTCTCGTTCAGCATCTGGATTTCTAGCAGAATTTTCAGTTCGAGAACCAGGTTGCTTTTCTTCAGAGACTGAATCCTGATTCTCTTTGCCTGGATCAATATCTGGCATTTCTCTATCATCTGAATTCAAGGAGACATCTTCTGCTTTCTGGCTTTTTTCTTCTGGGTGCTCATCTTTATGTGCATTATCATTGTTCGCTGCCGCATCCACACTGCAAATGTCTTGCTAGTTTTAGATTTACGAAACAATAACCAATATCTTCAAAATACTGAGAGCAGAAAAAAAAAACACTAAATGTTGAAAAACTTTATCGGATATTCAAATAAATGTGAAACCTTTTTGATTCAGTTGAATCCTTCTTGTTATCTGTTGGATCTTCCAGAATAAAACAATGTCTTGTAGCCAGCAACAATCCAGAATTGCTATGAAGAGATTTTATGGAAGCCCGGGCTGAAGCAGTAGCAACGTCAGATCCCGCCAATCTAACCAGAAAGGCTGCCTATAGAAAAAAGAGCCTTGCAGGATCAGAAATAAAGGGAAGAGGGTGCATTTATGAGTTAAAAAGAATCTCCTCTCAATCCCCATTGCAGCAAAATTTCTGTCTTACATCACAACTTACCAGTCCCATGACAGGATTTCCTAAATCAGCAAAGGAAAGAGAGGCTTCAGGTGTAATGGGATAACCAACATCTTCAAAAGCTTCAGTCAGAGCTTTCAGAGCAATGTTTTCATCAGCCTCATCTTTACATCTTTCATCAATGACTGTTTCTTGCTTGGGCGTTTTCTGGTCGGCTTCCACTTCATTAGTTTCTTCACTCGCATCTCCAGGCTTTGAAGATTCCTGAGAAACTTTTCCTTCATTGTCGTCTTCTGGTTCTGGAACTTTCTTCATAGTTTCCACTTCATCAACACGATTCTTATTCTCTGTCTCTTCAGGTGCATCTTTTAGGACAGATTTATCATCTTTAGACACAGCTAACTCTGTAGTGTCTTTTGTACTTGGATCTCTGTAGTCAATTTGATCAAGAAATGCATCCTCGATTGGCATTTGAAGAAAATGAAGCATACACTGAGCTTTTGTTTTCGTAGCAACATGCTCTGCAATCTCGTTCCAATTTTCCTTGAAGATTTCTAAAGCTTCGAGGAGAAGAAGAGTCTCTTGATCACTCCACTTCCCACTACCAACGCCAGGGGCCTCAGCAGGCTCCATCAGTATAAAATCGGAAGATGACATATCTGAGCTGAACTTGCCACTGTTAAAGCATTCCGTACACAAGTCAAAATCTGCCTGCCAAAATCTCAATATTAGCATATAAATTTTAAAATACTATTAACGAAAATAGCAGAAAGAATGAATATTGCCACAAACAGTAAGATGAAAGCACAGGGTCATAGTTAAATTCTGTATTCCTTTCTATCTCAGATATTTAAAGCCAAAGGGGAAAAGATCGAAAGAAAAATATCCATTTACTAGGACGGAAAGAAAACTAAAGTAAAGAGACAAAACACCTGCTTGGGGCAGTGGTACCGTTTGCGAGAGCAATCAGCTGAACAGGAGTTGCAGTGATATTCGACCGCTGGACCCTCTTGCTTCAGTAAGTCATCAGCAGCCATCGGATCTGGAAACAACCCTGATGGCGTAGCTTGTGCTGTGAGACGAGGCTTGTGAACAAGAGCAGGACAAGCCTCATCTGCTTGAAATTGATATAAACTGTTAAGCAGTGACTCCTTATCCCCTAAATCATCATGATCACCACCGGTAGAACTAGCATCTGCTGGTGGGCATGGGAATGGGTGAAAATTGATTAAGCCCCAATAGTCCAAGAACTCCATCACCTCTTGCTTTGCTTCCGAGTCTCCAACCTCGAGTTCTGTTAAGTCTTTTAATTCTATTTGTGTGTTCGGATCAGAATGAAACTTCCTCATGATCCAATTCCGTATTTCCCTATATACCTCAGAAGTGCGACCATCCAATTTGCCATTAAAGAAAGAGGGCAATGAACGCTCCTCCAGCGGATGAATTTTTTCCCATGAAAACCAACCTTCAAAAAAGTTTCAGTACAGGAACCCAAATTACAAAATGTTCTTTTTTATATCAAAAATTGTATGGATGGCAAGTTGTGAAGATTGAACAACAACAACAACAACTCAAAACCTAAAAGATTATTTCATGTTACATGCTAGCTCAATATTAACACAAGATCAGGACTAGGAGCATCAATTAATCGCCTGGTGTTCTTCAAATGAGATTCTACATGATGAGCATGCTCATTCTACTTTGATCAGCAATAGAAAATGAAAACTGCTTTAGATCTTAGGATATAACCTGATAATCTCATGCCAATGCATCAACTACAAACACACACCCACAAAAAAAGAAGACAATATTTCACATCTTGATTTCTCTTCTACCATGGACTAAATGGATACTGAAGATGACATCCTTCAAAATCTATAACAAAGTAAATGCCATAGCAGGAGGGTATATCTTCTTCCATTAAAGCCTAGATATTCACATTGAGAAGATTTCCAGAACCAAATCCAACTCCAAAATCTAACAAGTTAGTGTCAAACTCTCCTCCTTTCCAGATGAAGGGCGACATAAAACCTCGACTACCTCAAATTCTTTACTTTGCTACTTTGGAAAGCGAAACAGTGACAAAAGTAAAAGAAATCGACAATTTGGTTTAGTCTAAACAATCACAGGAAGAAGTAGAACGAACCGCAATGATTAGGCACCACATGAACATTGCTGTCGCGAGATCTAATTGCTTCGAAATCAGCTTCGATCTTAGCCTCCAAAGCCTCCCACTCACGGATCGCCTTGTTTCGTTCTTCCTCCTCCTTCGGCTTCTCACCATCCGTACCCACCGCGACATTCAACAGCTCAGACTCCACCCCAGCCGCCGACGGCATGTTGCTCGGTGCCTGTCGAGCTCTAGTTAAAGGCCCGTTATGTACCGGAGAAAAAGACGCAAGCATCGCCTTCTCGCGCGTCAACATCCTCTTGGACGATGTGGAAGAGGAATTGGAAGTCCCGAGGGCATTCGCTTTTCTTTTCAAAGCTCCGGCGCGCCGCCGCGTCGCCGGCTCAGATGCCGGAGAATCTCCAGAGCTACCAGCCGAAGCTAGGGTTCCAGCATCGCGACGTTTCTCCTCCATCTCAAGAGACGGACCAATCTTCGGGGTTTCCGTCTCAGTGTGTTCGCTTTGCTATGCAGCTCTACAACAACAAAACCATTTTCAGGCTTAAGCAAACAAAACGTTGCTATTCCCAATCCCAATTTTGCTTCCTTCCCCTTCACCGTTTTTACATTTAACTTTCTTTCTTTCTTTTTGGGGTGTGGAATCAACATTTTGTATGTTAAGGGGAGAAACCGAAACATGTTGAAATTGGCACGCCTGAAAATTAAATTTGATGGTTTTACTTCGGTTTAAATCAATCACTCTCGAATTAAGCCTTCCGGTTTGATTTGCTCAGCAATAATGAACTTCGGTTTTAATCAGGTTTGGGGTTATTGAGGTTGAACTGGATTAAATCAAACTAAATCACTATGGTTTATTCGGTTATATGCATCTTTTAGAAAAAAGTGATGGCGGATTTATCATAGTTCTTTTAGCTTATACTTGTAAATTTGTGAATCGACTTTACAAAAAAATGGGATCACATTTCTCTTTTACATTTGTCTGTCTATCGGGTAAACAAAACAAAACCAATTAGTAAGAAAACTCAGACATTGGGACTGCAAAAGTCCTATTCGAATTAGTATAGTTAAAAACTTAAAAACAAAATTCTTAAAACGTTTGAATATATAATTCTTGCATTATGTGTACAAGTTCCATATAAACTGAGCTTCTTTTCTTTTACCAAATCCGACGTAACATGATCATTTGAGTTTCTGGTCTAAGATATTGAGACGATCTCTTCAAGAAACCAACAATCTTTGGCCATTTACTTGAATCTTCTTGAGTAATTAACAAAATTTTGTATTGCAAAACTCACAAATGCCCATGAATGGAAAAACAAATATTGAATGCGCGACCAAAATTCCTACAAGGTTGTTCCGATATATGTACAAAACTTAAAAATCTTGGCGTAACAAGTTTTCGAAATTGGTTCCTTTTAATGTGGTTTGGACCTCTTCCCAATTCTGTACATGTTGTGACAATGAACCTCGATGAATCTTTACTTGCCGACTCTTTAACTCACGTTTTGGGACCTTTAGAAACTCCTGTACATCGTCTAGTCTCTGCATTCAAAACAAACAAACAAAAACATCTTTTAACACATAAGAAAAGAACAATCAATGACTTGATCTAATTTTAAAAAGAAAAGATGTGATAAGCACCATGCGGTTCTCGACAAGATCTTCGTAGTAGAGAAGAATATGGCGAGTGGTATTGAAGTAAGCCAATGCTTTCAAGGTCATTTCTTGAATCTGCTTCAGCTCGGCTATCAAAAGTGTTGTGTTGATCATTGGCTTGTAACCCGCCAATATCTCAGCCTCTTTGGGCGAATGGACGTGAGACTTGTGAGTCCCGTTTAATAGCTTAGCATCTCTGTCATAAGAGTTTGCAAGTACTGATATCATGCGGCGTAATATGTTTCTTCTGAAGAGAAAAATTGCAGAGACGCCTCGGGTTTTGAAGTAATCTACTATTTCTTCATGATGTTTCATTAGACCCTGTAATGTTTACAGTGCAAAAACCACCATATAAGATATAGTAGTTGGGATGTTTCTTTGGGGAACAGCAGCTTTCTTCAGTTCCCCCCAACACCAAATCACAGAATCTTTCAACCTAAACTTTTTATTCAGGACACTTTCTTCAAATTTCAACAAAACCACAAAGAAGCACCCTAAATCAGGTCCCTTTCACAATTTTGCCCCATACGAGAAGAGCACTGAGGGGGAAAGATGTCACTCAAAACTACAACCTTATATCTCTTTAAGACCGTTCCCTTGCAACGTGTTTATCAACTTTACAACTACAATGCAGTTCCCTAAAGCAAACACATCTCTTTTTCAAATTTAACACAAACATTGCATATCTAGAAAACAGAACCGTTCCTTATTACTTTAAACTCACAGGTAGTTACTTTATACGCAAATGTGACCAGAAGACAAGGAGGGAATCTAGCGAGCTCGTTGTCCAAGCACCCAAATGGAAACAGAACAATGTCGAATATAGATATATATATATACATTGAATCATAGAGTAAGAAAGACTAAAGATATGTCACATTAAAAATATCAGTGACTTTGGAAAACTTTACCTGATTAAGCATCCATTTGAAGCCAACAGAGGAAGTGCACTCATTCTTAGAGGCACTACTCAACCAGTCAAGATTATAGACTTTGTCAAGTGTCTCAAAAATGGTCGAAACATTAGCCCTCCTATCTTTTACAGAAAAGATCTCTCCGTTGGAGCTTATGTTAGTATGATTGTTAAGTAAAGTCTCAAACCAGCCACTGCCAGATCTCTGCATCGAGATAATGGCAAAGTACCTAACCGGTTGGCAAGAACATTCATCCCTAAATCATTCAAAACCCATAAAGCACTAATCAATAAAAAGCGTAGACCCAAGAATCATAAAGGCTCAAACTTTTCTATCTCTCTTTAGTTACCTGTTATATGTCTTGGGTTTAGGGTAATGCACAAATGGAATGTCCCATGGTTCAATGTTAGGCTCAGGGCAAGGCCTCTCAAAGACTTCAACGTTCAAGAAACCATAGTTGGGACTGAGTCCGATTTGCTTAAGACAAATCGAACAAATGTACACAGCGCAGACCATTACAAAGAAGAGAACGACCATTCTTAATACAAGTGAGGACTTTTTAGGAAGCTTCAAGACAAAACTGTCCTGAAAAACAAAAATTAACACATTTACGTCCTCGTGTTAATTAGATTTGTTTGGTTGTTTGAGTCAAATGGAAATAAAATGGGTAGCATAGATTTGTCTGTATAAAACCTCAGAATCTTTCTTTTTTTAATGCGCCAGACCCAGATGCCAAAGAATCAATTTTTATACATTATAGTAAAGGAATATGAAAATTCCTAAAGAAAATCAGGAGCTGGGCTTGAAACTACTGGACAGATCAGCTAAAGATTACTCCGAGAAAAGGAAACCCTAATCAGATGAGACCACTCACAAGCAGATTAAAACTGGACAAAGCGTAAAAGCTGAAAGCCACACACAACGAAATGTACCTTGGGGAGGAAAGAAGGAACGTCGGCCATGGCTGTCTCGATAGAGAGAGAGAGAGGTATGAGAGATCAGAAAGGAACAGGACACCAAGACATTGAATTTTCCAGACAATTTGATAGAGGAAAAAAGAATATTTTATTCCCCAAAAATGAAAACGAAAAACTTTGGGAGATTTTCTTTTAGAGAAAAAGTGCAATGATTAGAGAAGCCCAAGACCGTTGTTTTTCTCCTTTTCTGTTCGCTTGAATTTGGGTTGCTTCGAATTCACGGATATCGAGTTATCAAACAGTAAAATGCGCCATTGGAATTTAAATGTTCGTTTACAGAATTGCAGAGGATTAAAGAAAATATGGAGATCTGAAGAAACGGGAAAAAGAAAAAAGAAAAAAGAACAAGTCAAGCTTAAAAACGATGTCGTTTGCTGACATGCACCGTGCTTCACCACTGTGGCTTCCTTTAAAATTTAAAATTAAAAAATATTCGTCAATCAATTGTTTTTGTATTTGTTATAATACGAGTTTAATTCGTGTGACAGATGATGCCCTTTTTCCTCGGTTTGACTTGTGCATTTGTTTTCAATTTATTCGATTCTTGTGTTTACTACTAATAGGTAGTCTTTCCATTTCGAAATCTATTATACCTTCAATCTAAATGTTTTCCACGGTCTATATTCTAATATAGTATTTTCAGTCCCGTGAGAAACCGAGCATCAAGATTCGGAAATATGTATTTCGTTTATATGATTATATCTTAATTAATGTTTCTTCTTCTTTTTTGTTGTTGAAAGATATGTTTATATCTCACATGTTTTTTTTTTTGACAAAAATTTATATCTCAATGTTGCATTATTATTAAGGGATTCTTCGATTCTTGGCAGTTCCAGTACATGGGTACAACCACCAAACCATCTCATCGTCATTTTCAGCAACCTTTAGAACTCTCTTTTTCTAGGATATATTTGATATGGATGATTTGTTGAACTGTGCAAAGTGAATAAACTGCCTATAATAAGAGATATATACCCAAATATTTCCTGTTACTTATTTGCTAATACAATATCTTATGTTGTATCTATCTCGAAAATATATCGTGTATAATATATATATATATATATATATTCTCATGTAATATTTTATATTAATTAATGATATATCAATATTACTAGTAATGATGAACCCTATACCTCTACATAAGATCGATAAATGAGAGATTTGGAATGAATTTTCATCGACCCGTCGTGTATTATTATTAGTTGAGGTCCAGGAATATAGTTTTTTTTTTTTCACCCTTAACATTGTTTTTATCTAATGATCATATGCTCATTGCTCAAGTAACCTTATTTGTATAGATCGTCTAATAGATACTAATAGTTTTTTTTTTGGTTAGGGATCTGGTTTTTTTTTTTTTTTACTCTCCAGTACGAAGTACGAACCTCAACGGAGGTTAATACTAAGTAAGTACATAATTTATAAATCGATTAGTTTTTTTTTTTTTTTCTTTCTTAAAGTACTTTTTTATTGATTATGATCGAAATTGGATTACAAAACAATCTAATAAAGACATATAAGCGATACTGATAAACAGAGGATTCGAAAATCAACACCAACACCAACCATTACAAACCCAAAAAGAACACATTTTTTAAGGAACAACTCTGCTCGAGAGAGAAGAAGATGAAGATACCGAAGAGAATGGTTGAAATAAGGAGAACCAGGTGGTGCGATACGAGACCGTTGTGGGAGTATTCCGCTGAGCCCTAGACATAGGATCTAGTCTACAACGGACAATCTGTTGATTTCAGTAATAATACTATCTGTCGGGCGAGCTATAGAGAAATGAAGTCTAGAGTTTCTCTCCTTCCATATTAGGTACACCGATGCTTGGAAAAGGAGTTTCATAATTGTCTTGACAATTTTTGTTCGGAGAAGGAGATCTCATAAATCGATTAGTTTTAGTTATATTGTGAACGTTAAATTATTTGTAGGAATCAATATTGCATGTAAGGTGTATAAAAAATTATCGCGGTGTTTTTTCCTTGTTAATATTACATCAACCTTGGCATGAGACAAAGTTCAGAGATTGATTGTTTTCGTCAAAGTTCAGGGATTGATTGTTTTCGTCTATTACGTATTTACGTTATGGTATTATAATCCTAACATTTTGACGATTTAATTTACTTATATCCACACAACATACGAATGTAAATGTTCCAAAAATATAAAATATTATGATACATAAATGATCGCCACATGCGACCTACATCATAATGTTAATCTCTCTAAAAAAATTGCATCCATAATATACCACCCACAAAAAAAAGAAATCGACCTCAGTGTTACTTATGGATTATGAATGTTGTAAAAAAATGACATTTGGTTAAATTATCTGAACTTGTTACACGGTTTTCAACTAAAATTGACAACAACAAAAAAAAAACACTTAAAGTGTTGGGAGTGCTCGGAGCTGTTGTGGGTGTCGAATCTTAGAGATATTTTTTTCTTTCTCAATTATAATTTAAAGATTAGATGATGAGAAGTTCGAAAATAAATCCAACATTTTTATAGCCATTAATTTTCTCTGAAGCTTATGGAAAAAAGAACATTGGAAAGTGGAAACACAAAAGAAGAAATTCTTCAACCGCAAATATTTACATCGGCGGCGAGGAACAGTGAAGAAGTGAAAACAAGAAAAAACACATTACAGACCAAATTAGCAATACATAAGGCCCTGAGAAGAGAAGAAGCCCAAAAATATATCAAAAGAAGATCGTTAAGTAGTTATAGCTAGAATTGCTTCTAATGGTGATAAAAAGAACTTGTCTTGCGATCTTTCTTGGATTTCACGAATCCTAACCCTAATCTCTCTCTCCACCAACCACTCGACCCTTTTGATTTGCTTCTCGGCGAATCATCGTCTCCTTCGCTGAGCTCCTCCCTTAAAGTTGACATTCTCTTCGTCGTGTTGACTTCTTCCTTGAGAGGTAAGATCATGCCATCGAAGAAGATTTCATCTGCTGTGATCATGGAGAAGTTCTTGACACCGAACTCAAAATCATCTGACGACACAGGTGCCTCCTTGTACTTGATCATCTCGTTCTTAGTCGCTGCGAAACCGCTGGAGAATGAGATCCTTGGCTCTGCGTATGCACCGTACTGATGATGTTGCTTCATGTTCGAACACTCCATTTTTATCTTATCACTCTCTTGTATTCTACTGTATTTGTATTTTGTTGCAGTCTCTACTGGTAAAATGTCTGTATTTATATGATACACGTTGGATTCATATACTTCTTATTTTATATAAATATATATTGGAAATAGATAATACCATATTTTTGTGTATGATGTCACACACACACTCAAAGGGACAAAAGTGTTGTCTCTTGGAGTTTAGAGATCTAAGTTTAGATTCTTAATTTATTTACGTTATCTTCAATAATGACTTATAACCCATTTTAAGGATCAACAGCGGGGAAAAGTTAAAAACTAATAGTCTCTTGATTCACAAGAAGAGCCATTTATGATCACAAAAACAATATACTACTTCTATTTAATTGTTAGAAGATAAATTAAAACCCTAAATTAACGCAAAGGGATGTTTTAAGCACATGTAAGTTTCAATTTTATGCACATGCATTTTCAGAAAAAAGCATCATGCACTTTCTGAGAAATTTCCCAAACTTAGTTTGTTTTATGCTTCTAATAGAAATGGGGATGATTATAGTAATAACTTTGCTGGCTATCCAAAGTCTCCAAAGGTTACACAAAAACAATTTGTTTAAGGCATATAACTATTTAGAACATAAGGATTATCTTATAAAATGATAGCTGTTTATTGGCTAATTGCACACAGTAGTTACAAATCTGAGTTCCCACGCAACTGGGTTTCCGACACGCCGTTAACAGTAATTATACTAATTACACACACACGTTGCTCTTCAGTCCTCACTCCAACAACCAAGAAAACCCATTTTTGCAACAAAAAAAAAAACTATAATTCACCGTACATTTGTTGTTGTATATAATGTAGTCTATTCTTTGTTATTTCGACTATTGAGTTTCGTTTTAGTTTGAGGTCTGGCACTTTGTTGGTAGATTCGTTTGCCAAATGTTAGAAATCTCATATATGAAATAAGAGGAAACAACCTAAAATAACATATAAGATACAAGCCAATTTACTCTACGGTTTTATGAAATTGAACTTGTTTAAGTTAAGTTATTAAAAAAATTCCTATTACGACTAAGTTTGAAATTTACATATTGATGTTATTGACCTTCTTTTGGCTCTTTTAAGGCGTTTATTAGCAAAACTGTCCATCCAGAGCAGTGAACCATTTGCACAAATCGGGATTTGAGTGGCTGCAGACTGATGTCTACATAGTACATGTCAGCCTTTAACACTTTCATTACCCCCACACACGAACTCAAGAGGAAAGTGTTTAGCTTTCTTTTGAATCTAATGCGAATGCATAAGATATAAAAAGAAGCAGAACGATTAATTTGCATGAGAGATCATAGCAAACTGTTAGATCATACATTGGAAGTTTAAAGGGACCAAAACCTAGTATATAAGAGATATGAGTCAATCTACTTATTGTCAATTGATTTTGAGTTGGGAGCTCAAAAATCTTAACATGGTATCAGAACTAGGGTTGTTGACCCAAATAGGATGACCCAAGAATAGTTTATTATCTATTCTAAAGTGAGATTCGGTTTGAGATAGACCGATAAAAACCATCATTTTGAGGAGACGTAGTAGGATACAAAATTGAAATTTTAAAAGGACCAACACTAGTATATAAGAAATATGGACAAATCCACTCATTGTCAATTAATTTTGAGTTGGAAGCACAATAATCTTAACACAAACTATATATCACAAAACAAGCATTATATATAATAGCGAACCTTTATCTACATCTTCAAGTAAAGTGGATCAAATTATATCTATATAGTAACACTATATATAAATCTAATCATACGAAAACCATAATATTTGGGTGTAAACTAAAATATCTACCGATATATTATAGGTTGTAAGAAAAAATTCTTAATAGACCTCGTATAAGTTTTAAAGTGTTAATAAAAATAGCTGGAAAGAGAGAACCTATTTGATTAATTTGATATACATTAAAGTAAATATCATCTAAATTATCTTACTTAATTTTATCTTTTTGTGACGTCTGGTTGTGTGTAGATTAATTAATGTATATATGAGAGTGTGTCTCTCCTATGGTCTCCCATATAGTGAACAAAAGTTCTCTCTTGCAGTTCACAAAATATGAGAAAGTTTTGTCTTCTTGTGATGATTTATGCATCAAACGCATTATCATAAAGTAACAAAAACAGAGGCTCGACGTACAAGGTCGGATCTTGGATTTCATCTGTTCTTGTGTAATATTTAATAATAAAAGAACCAAGGTTCAGTGAACTTCGTGCTTCTTTCCACTTCCATTTTCGTACACTAAACACAACATCATTAGTCAATGTCGGTGTTTTCTTCTTACGAGGCAAGTGATAATTCCAGTTAGTGATGGCTGGATGGGCAATACTATCCAGAATATCCAGCTCAATTTTGAAGGGAAAATATAGTTTTATAGATAATTTGGATCGTACGTTACTCTCTTTTGCTTACGGGTACTTGATATCTAATGACAGGATATTTGCGCGAACATCGATAATAACGTAATTCGAAACTCTATATATGTTCTCGAAGGCGTTGTGCACTAATTCGATGAAATCTCTATTGTTGGTTTGAACGTTCTGACCGTATATGTTCGATGTTCATTTTGATGAGGTTGTTACTAGGGTGATTAAGTTGACTTTGTATTCATATATTTGATATATATCGTCGTGTCATTTGTAGAGGAATATATAAATCTGATACCATATAAATTATAGAATCGGATGATTCATATTAAAGATTTGTACATAGCAAATAAACATTTTAGATTTGATATATATCGCCATGTCATTTGTAGAAGAATATGTTACTTATACCTATAAAATTATAGAACTGGATCATTCATATTAGAGATTTGTACATATAGGATATAAACACTTAAGAGTTCGAAGAATGTAAAAATTAGAAGATCAGTAAAGATTATTATGAAGAATATGTGACTATACAGAATATCTTTGGCATATATAGAGATTTGGAGGGTGTCAAAACATATGTATTACTATGATAGAGTATTAATTTGATACTATATCTTTCATTTCTTGGATCCATTCGAAGCTAATTTATAACTTCGGTTTTCTTTTAGAGCACATAGATTGTGATCATCTTCATTTTACAATATTCGTCTTTTTCCTTTTTTTCAGCTCATGCTTCTCTATTTAGTTGAGAGGGTTTGCTTTTCACCGTGTGAAAAAAATTTCTCTCTCCTGTGCGAGTGGAGCTTAATTGCTACGGTAGATCAGGAACAAAATCTTGTCTTTGCATTCTTTTCCTTTCTCTTTAATAAAATCTTGACTTTAAAGTCATCGTTGTCTCCTTTACTCTTTTCGTTCTCACATAACACTTGTGAAATTTTGACTTTGGTTCCACTCTATGAAAAATCTTGACTTTGTCTTCTTCACTTTCTACTTTGCTTTTCATCGTTCACACATTAATTTATTCTTGATAGTGATAGTCAAGCAAAATTTCGAAGATGATTTCACAAAAATTACATTCGGAATATTGCCTAATTAATGATAAATTCACCTTCTTCTTTATCGACCTTCTTCCCAAAAACCCTCCGTTGAGCCTCCGTTGGTGTCTCGGGATTCTCAAAGCAAGAGCTACTATGGCTGATGATCTATACTCTGCAATCAAATCAATATCCTTGGAAGACGATGAGCCAATCTGCCTACCCACAGAACCTAAATATATGGTCTTTGACGACAATGCTAACAGTTTGCTGGGTAGACTTCTGAACCCAGATTGTCAATCGATGGCTAGAATGATTGAGTACATGCCGAGAGCTTTGAGAATTTACGACATAGTTCATGGGATTGCTCTATCCAGAGATATATTTCAATTCATTTTCAAGAGAGAAGAGGATCTTCTCACGGTTTTGAAAGACACACCGTGGTCGTACAACCATTGGACAATGGTCCTTGAGAGATGGATTCCAACACCTTTGCCAGATATCCTGTCATCTTTCGAGATCTGGATCAGAATCAAGCACATTTCGGTAAATTACTTCACGATAGATACGATGTTCGAGCTTGCTAAAGCTATCGGAAAACCTGAGGAGATTGCTTATGACCCCAAGGCATCACAAACTACAAACTTTGTACGAGCGAGGATCGTTTTCAACACGGCTAATCCGGCAAGAGATGCTAAAAATCTGAACCTTCCCACTGGTGAAACCGTGATTATAGAATATGAATACGAAAAACTTCACAAAAGATGCTTTCATTGCCTCTGTCTCACTCATGAGAAGATAATGTGTCCCCTGTTACGGAAGAATCATCATGGAACAAAAGTTGGAGCCGCCCAAAAAGCAGAGGATAAACCTCCTCAAGTTAATTCTGCAACATTATCAGACCATCAACAATTACTTGAAGGGCCTCCGGGTTTTCCGCCTTTGCTTCCTGAGCTCTCAAAGCATGATCAACAAATGGCTCATCAATACATCTCTCACTCCGATGACACTGAACGGAGAGAAAGAATCTGCAGGGTTAGACAATCCATAGAAGAATAGGCTAATTCCTCGGCTAAGCTAACCAAGATCACTCACGATCTAGATAAAGGGAAGGGTCATGTTTTCAACTATGAAGCAGGAGGTGACAAGTCGAAACGAAGGTTAGGAATTAGTGATAAACCAGTTGTTTCAGCTCCTGTTATTTCACATCTCAACACGCTAGAAGGTGAATCTTCTTCAGCCAACAGTTTTTTTACGCCTCCCACTGATCAGGTTTCGATGGGTTTCAAGATGGGAACTTCTAGTAAATCCTTGTCCTCCGGGAATCTGTTATCAGTGAGGAAAGGTCGTAAGCGTCCACAAGTTCGGTTAAGACGAGCTCGTTCCAACAAAGCTGTAGAAAAGTCGGAAGACTTATTTCCAACTACGCTTGCTACGGATGGTAATACAAAACGCAAGCCTGGAACAGTTCACGAATCTTCGTCAATGAAATCTCCGAAAATAAACGAAAACACGGTGGCTTCCGATTTGAAGCCGCTGCTATCCAAATGAGCATCTTGAGCTGGAACTGTCAAGGGTCGGGAAACACCGAGACAGTTGGTAGACTTTGGGAGATACGTAAAACGTATTTTCTAGATTTTTTGTTTCTCATGGAGAATAAGCAAAAGTTCGATTACATGGCAAGTTTGAAGAGTAGTTTGGGTTATGATGAATTTATTATTGTTGATCCCATTGGTTTAAGTGGCGGCTTGGCGGTGATGTGGAAGAAAAAAATTTTGGTTACGGTGTTGTCGTTTAATAAGAGGATAATTGATATGGAGGTCAAGTTGGGTTCTCTGTCCTTCTTGCGTATATGGTGACCCAGTTCGTGCACGTCGACGGATTGTTTGGGAGCAACTAGCAAGTATTGGTTTTAGTAGGGACAAGGCGTGGGTGCTGGTGCGTGATTTTAATGAACTGATGAACAATGACGAGAAGCTAGGAGGGTCTCCTCGTAGTGACTCTTCATTCTGGGATTTCAGGAACATGGCTGACAATTGCAAAATCTCAGAAATAAGAAGCTCGGGAAATAGTTTCTCTTGGGGAGGCCAGAGAGATAATGTATGGATACAATGTCGTCTCGATAGAAGTTTCAGGAATGACAAATGGTTTCGTTTATTTCCACGATCGCAGATGGAATACTTTGACATGAGGGCTTCATATCATAGACCGATTAGAGTTTGTTTTGCTTTAGAGAGTGATGATCCAAGCAGAGGTCGTTTCTATTTTGACAGAAGAATGATTGGGAAAGAAGGGGTAGAAGAGGCTGTTCGGGAAGCTTGGTGTGGAGTGTCGAATGGCGCACCTATGGGCCTATTAGATCGAATCGGTAGATGCCGGCGTGAACTATCTAAGTGGAAGAAGTCTTCTTCTTTAAACTCTGATAATCGTATTCAGAGGTTAAAACATATATTAGAAGAAGATATTGCGAAGCAGTTTCCAATTTACGAGCTTATGCAACAGATTAAACGTGAGTTAGCTAGAGCTTACAAAGATGAATAAATCTTTTGGAAACAGCGTAGCAAAGACCAATGGCTGTCATTGGGAGACAGAAATACACCATTCTTTCAGAACAACGTTAAAGGGAGGAAAATGCAAAACAAAGTCATTATGCTCAAAGATGAAAACGGCGTTGAACAATATAATAAGGGATCTAAAGAGACGGTGGCTGTAGAATATTTCAGAGAACTCTTCATGAGTTCATATCCTTTCGCTATGGAATCTCTCTTCGAAGGGTTTTCAGGGAAAGTTTCAACGGCTATGAATGATCTGGTAACGGCACCAGTGACTGATGATGAAATAAAAAGTGCGGCTTTTAGCATTAAAGGGAGTAGTGCGCCAGGGGAGGATGGATTGACTGGTATTTTTTACCAGAGTTTTTGGCACATCGTGGGGCACAGTGTCTCTCAAGAAGTTCACAAATTTTTTAGAACATCGATTATCCCAGATGGATGGAATCATACCCAACTCAGTTTGCTGCCAAAAATCCCAAATCCAACAGAGATGAAAGATATGAGACCAATTAGCCTCTGCTTGGTTCAGTATAAAATCATCTCTAAGGTGTTATGTGGGAGATTAAAACAGATTTTGCCGGAGATCGTATCAAATACTCAAGGAGCGTTTGTCTCAGGTCGGTTAATTACCGATAATATTCTCATCGCCCATGATATGGTCCATGCCCTTCGCACTAACCCATCGGTCATGGAAAACTTTATGGCCATCAAGACGGATATGTCAAAGGGATACGATAGAGTGGAGTGGTGTTTTTTGGAAACTTTAATGGAAAAAATGGGGTATGATCATGTCTGGATTCGATGGATTTTATCTTGCGTCAATACGGTTACATACACAGTCCTTCTCAATGGACGTCCCCATGGTTTCATCAAATCGGAGTGTGGTATACGTCAAGGTGATCACTATCTCCATTTTTATTCATCTTATGCACAGAGGCCCTAGTAAATCGTATAACTCGCTCATAGACTATGGGAAAGCTTCACGGTATTTCGTTAGCTGCGCGAGGTCCATTGGTGCATCATCTCTTTTTCGCGGATGATAGCCTCTTGATGTACAAAGCGACAGGAGAAGAAGCTGCTGAGATCACGAGATGCTTATCTCAATACGGTGAAGTTTTGGGTCAGGTCATTAACAAGCAAAAATCATCGATCATTTTAGGGTCTAAGGTCTTAGAGGAGATAAAATTTGTTGTGAAAAGTGAGCTCGCAATAGATATGAAAGGTGGAGAAGGAATTTATCTCGGATTACCAGAATGTTTCAGTGGATCTAAACTTAAATTGCTTAATTTCATTCATGAAAAACTTCAAAAAGAGTGAATGGGTGGTTTGCTAAAAGTCTGTCTCAAGGAGGGAAGGAGATTTTACTGAAATAAGTTGGTTTAGCTCTACCAGTTTTTGCGATGCAGTGTTTCAAGTTACCCAAAGACCTTTGTGCGAAGCTTACTAGTGTGATGACTCATTTTTGGTAGAGTAATGGCAGTGATCGGGGTAAAATACCTTGGGTCGCTTTGGAAAAATTATGCAAAAACAAAGAAGATGGAGGTCTGGGATTTCACGACATCGGAATGTTTAATCAAGCGCTGCTCGGGAAACAGGCTTGGCGTATTTGGTCGAAACCAGATTCTCTCCTGGCTCAGATTTTGAAACATCGATATTTTAGAAGAGGTTCGTTTCTGGATTGTGGTGTAGGAAGTCGTCCATCTTATGCTTGGAGGAGCATTTGTCACGGTAAAGATTTATTGAAACAAGTCATCATCAAATCCATTGGGGATGGTAAAGACACTCATGTTTGGGGCGATAACTGGATTTTGGAGGATCTTCCTCGGCCTCCAATGTATCATCCCGACAACGAGATCGGCTTATTTCTTAAGGTATGTAATCTCATTGATGTTAGAACAGGCTGGGGATCCACACAGAGTTAGACAAGCCTTTGCAGAGGCTGACGCAGAACGAATCTTTAGAATCAGACTTTCAACGGACAGAGCAGATGAGTTAGTGTGGGGTTTTTCAAGAAATGGATCGTATACGTCTCAAAGTGGTTATAAGCTTTTAAATCGTCTTTTGGACTTGCAAGCTCCATCTGTGAGAGTGTTACCACCATTAGAAAAAGGTTATGGAACAAACTTTGGAATACTAAAATTGCTCCCAAAATTCGCCACTTTATGTGGAGAGCTTTGGTAGGAGCACTCGCGGTAACAGAGAGGCTACAATCAAGAGGAATCCAGGTTGATTCTTCATGTCCAGTGTGTGGTGGAGCTTCGGAGAGTATATGCCAGGTGTTGTTTTTATGTCCGTTTGCTCAAAAATTCTGGTCTCAATCACAAAATTCGATTCCATCAGCCGGTTTCTCGACAAATTCAGTGTTATTGAATATGCATAATCTCCTCACTTACAGTCAAAACCGATCTATTGATATTAATGTGAGACTGTCATTTTCCTGGATTCTATGGCAGATTTGGAAGGCTCGTAAATTTCTGTTTTTCGAAAAATTCCGCTATGACCCTGCATCTACTTGCATAAAAGCAAGGGAGGAAGCGGATATTTGGCTAAATACTAACTTGCCTGACCAAGAAGAGACAAGGAGATGCCAACCTGTTCATGTCCGATCAGGTAGCTGGAGTAAACCACCTTTGGGCAATCTCAAATGCAACATTGGATTATCTTGGATTTCTGATACTAAGACTTTTCGGTCTTAAGGAGGTATCAATAACTCCAATACGAGTAGTATAGAAGGTTATCAATCCGTATTGGGATTAATTCTAAGCACGTAGAATACAAGGCACTCAAGTAAGTTAAGCTAAATAAGTGAAATGTTGAGTTTTACTAACACCCTAACAAGATTAAGCAAATGAACAAAACGAAGCAAACTAAGCAAGATATGAATTCAAATAATGGAAACGAATCCAAGGACGGGGTAATTGGATATAGGCTATTCCAAATCTAATTCATGATACTCATACACAATCAAGGTTAATTTCCAAGGTTAAGATCCGAATCGCGACTAATCCTCTCTCAAAGTACTAATCACCTATGCTAATTACTAATCCAATATTCAAATTCTCATTTGTGGACTCTTAATTAGCAAGCATTGATTTCATTAATCAAGATCACTTAAATAATCCCTTAGACAACTAATCTCTTAGGCTAAGAAAGTTATTTCTCTTAGAAAGCTCTCTTAGGCATTTCAGAACACCTTGTGGGTGGGAAATGCCTTGGGATCAAGTTTGACTTTCTCAAGCACAATCAAGCATTAAACACACTCCCAAAGAGTAGGAAATTGATTATCTATCCCTAAGCATCATAAATCATTCATGGAAATCACCTAATCCTAACCCATCCCTAGATCCTAGGAGACTACTCACTAATCATGATGGGTCTAACAAATCCTATGAAGAACATGTTAAATCCCATGATTAGATGATTGGATAATTAAGAAAGAAGATTGAGAATAGATTGATAGATTAAAAAGGGGAATCTCTTACAAAATACTTAAAACATTCAAAAAGAGGTTTTTTAGCATAAAGAAGACATAATCCAAGAAAAATTAGGTTTAGAGTATTTATAGTAGAGAGGGGCGAACCGGGTCGACCCGGGACAAACCGGGTACCGACCCGATCGGGTCTGGGTCATGCTCAGTTTTCTGGTTCAGCACCGGTTGCAACGGATCGGTGTAAATCCTTGCCACAAACCGGTGCTTAGCTTCTGTCGGCACACCGCTTTGTTGCACCGATTTGTGGGGGCCGGTGTTGACGTCCTGAAGCTGCACACCGGACGCAACAGGTCGGCGTAGGGAAGCCATGGGTCGGTGCTTAGCCTCTGGCCTCACACCGGTTTGTTGCACCGGTCGGATGTGGTCGGTGTAGATATGTGGATCGGCGGCCAGCCAGACACTCTAGAGGGAATAGGCCATAACTCTTCAACCGTTCATCCGAATGAGCTAATTTCACCTCCTGCGGCAAGGTGACCCTTTCCTCTACAACTCTCATGAACAAACACACAGCCAGATCCGATCGTATGCCCTTTGTCTAGCTTGTTCTTTCGGGCACTTGGTGCGACTCTTGCATCTCCTTTTTGGTCCATAACTCCAATTGTTTCCATGAGCTTCCAAAGTACCTAAAACATATTCCAAAGCATGCAAAGACTCCATGGGACCTAATGCAACACCCTAAATCCTAGTGAAGACCAAAATGCGGGACAAGACCATGATTACGAATGAAAATGACATGAAATCCTAATAAATATGCATGTTAGAACATGCAAAAAACGAAGATATCAATTCCCCCAAACTTACTATTTTGCTTGTCCTCAAGCAAACAAGAATAGGGAAGAGGGAAAAGATTAAGAGCGGGAGCTTAAATCCACAAGTATCATAAAAAGAAATCAAGCTCAATGTCCAAGTTGTTAGTTCTAAAATGCGACCAAACAAGTCTACTCAAAAGGAGCTAGCCATATCCCTTCCCTACATGAATCAAGCCCAAGTCTCAACCTACACATGCGTTCCTCTCGTCCAATCCTTTGACATTCAATTAGTAGTTCCAAGTGGATCATGCTCATGCAATGCAAACAAACTCATTTGGTTAAGGGCTTGGTTTTTGAGACAAAGATGATCTCAATTCATGTGGTGGTTTTCGAACAAGGGATCTCTCATCGAAGGAGTGGACTTTGGCCAAATGCTAAGGGTGAAGAGCAATAGATGCATACAAGGCTAGACTTCCATCTACCCAATGCCCCATTACAAAATCGACCCTAATTCTAAACCCACAAAGAACAAATCCTAGCTACCTTTCACAAGGTGTTCTTGCCTTCTTACACCACCACATCTTTTCATCATTTTCTTCTTTATAAGCACTTGGGGGGTTTCTTCTTCAACAAATGGTTTGACATACATTGCTTTCCTTGACTTAGCTTCTCTTTGGTTTTCTCTAGCCTCTTTCATTTCTTTTCTAACTTGAGCCCTTTTGGCTTCTTTTCTTTCTTTTTAAAGCTAGAGACTATCTTTTTCGACACTTAGAGCTAAACCACATATTTTCTTGCCAACCATTTCGATCTTATTGCTTTCCCCAAATCACTCTCCCAAATTCCTTTCTTTCTTTCCACTTTTCCAATCCCATAATCCTTCTTTTCTTTCCTTTTCACCCATTCCCCTTATCACAAATACCGACATATCTAACCTAGCCTAATCTAGCTCATGATACGCGAGCTAGTTCTACATGAAAGCCTTCCCTTGTCGCTCTAGACCCAACACTTTTTGCTAAGTCCATTCAAAAATAAGGCCTCACAACGCTCACTAAACATGTAGGCTTGAAAGAAGGTTGAGTTTTTTTAGGTGGGGAACCATTCCAAAGGTGGGAATTGGCTACTTGGGCCACCAAGAGTGGTACAAAGGGATAAGATGACCAAAGTATGTATGCGGAATCCATGAGTCCATTGTGCAATGCATGATCATGATAATTAATGTGTTAAAATTAAGGTTCTCACTTAGATAGGATTTGATTCGATTCACACCTGCTTTAGCTAAAACTTAAGTAGTGAGACACAAGATCAAAACATGGTTCGTCCTTTATTTCAAACACGAGATCAAAGCATCAAACAACTAGCAACGAGGACATTGGACCGAGCTCTTAAAATGATACTCTACAAGGAAAAATCATCATTGCTCCCTATGCACGTGCAATGCGACTTATATGTTACTAGACTCGATCTTACTTATGAAATGCAACTACAGGCTTTTCTTTTTGTGTTTTCAAAATTTTCAAATTTTTCGATTTTTTTGTGTTTTTCTATTCTTCCGGGACGCACCGTCAGTATAGACCATCCAAGCACAACTTGTAGAGGAACGGCTCATCCCAATAGAACCGAGTGACATCATGGAATAACTTCTTCCTCTTGTATCCTTCCAACCTCGGTGGCTCTCTTCCGCATGCCAAGTAGTTGACATAATCTGTGTACCAAGGGAGCTTATCATCTTCTAGACCGCTTGCGCCTTCGATACCTTTCACCGCCTCAATCCCCTTTCTCAACACGCTAACAACCATGAGACTCTCCTCGGGGATCTTGTCATCAATTGGGACAAGGTCCTCAATCCTCATTCTAGACAAGTGATCCGCTACCCCATTCTCTATTCCTTTCTTGTCAACTATCTCCAAGTCAAACTCTTGTAGGAGTAAGATCCAACGGAGTAGCCTTGGCTTCGTGTCTTTCTTGGCGTGAATGTATCTCAAGGCTGCGTGATCCGTGTAGATAATCACCTTTGAACCTACAACATAGGACCGAAATTTTTCCATGGCGAAAACCACCGCCAACAACTCCTTCTCCGTAGTAGCATATCGAGCTTGGGTGTCATCCAAGGTCCTACTTGCGTAGTAGATGACATTGGTCCTCTTGTCCCTCATTTGCCCTAAGACGGCTCCAACCGCGAAATCACTCGCGTCACACATAATCTCAAAAGGAAGATCCCAATTCGGGGCTTGGACTATGGGAGCACTAACCAACGCTTTCTTTATCTCCAAGAACGCCACCATACACTCCTCATCAAGAATGAACTCAACTTCCTTGCAAAGTAGCCTAGTGAGAGGTCTTGTGATCTTTGAGAAATCTTTGATGAAGCGACGGTAGAAACCCGCGTGCCCCAAGAAGCTTCAGACATCTTTCACCGTTTGGCGGTTCCAAACTCACCATCACCTTAATCTTGGCCTTATCCACTTCAATACCCCTTTCCGAGATCTTGTGGCCTAGCACGATGCCTTCCCGCACTATAAAGTGGCATTTCTCCCAATTCAACACCAAGTTTGTCTCCTCGCACCGCGTAAGCACCCTACAAAGATTGGACAAACAAGAAGAAAACGAGGAACCATAGACCGAGAAGTCGTCCATAAAGACCTCGACTATTTCCTCAATTAGATCCGAAAAGATCGACATCATGCACCTTTGAAATGTGGCGGGTGCGTTACATAGTCCAAACGGCATCCTTCGATAAGCAAAGGTGCCATAAGGACACGTAAATGTCGTCTTTTCTTGGTCGTTCGGGTGAATAGGAATTTGAAAGAATCCCGAATAGCCGTCTAAAAAGCAATAGAACGGGTGATTAGCAAGTCTTTAGAGCATTTGATCAATGAACGGGAGAGGGAAGTGGTCTTTCCTAGTGGCGGAGTTAAGTTTTCGGTAATCAATGCACATCCTATGCCCGGTGATAGTCCTAGTGGGTATTAATTCATTTTTGTCGTTTTTTATCACCGTGATTCCACCCTTTTTAGGCACCACATGAATCGGGGATACCCACGCACTATCGGAGATAGGATAGATAACCCCCGCATCTAAAAGCTTAAGAATCTCTTTCTTGACCACCTCTTTCAAATTAGGATTCAACCTACGTTGGTGTTCAATAGAAGTCATCGATTCGCTTTCTAGATGGATCCTATGTGTGCAAAGAGATGGAGATATACCCTTAATATCACTTAGAGAGTATCCTAATGCCCTTCTAAATTTCTTTAATTCTTTCAAGAGTGTGGCAATTTCATCTTCATTAAGCTCATCATTGACTATCACCGGGTAAGACTCATTGGGACCTAAGAAAGCGTACCTTAGCCCTTTAGGGAGCGGTTTGAGGTCCACCTTAGGTGCCTTGAGCTCACTCCAATCGTCGTCATTGCTAGACTCACCATTGCTAGCATCTATCTCGTCCTCTACTTGATCCACTTGCATAGCGAAGCTCTCGTGAACCGAAACCATGCTTGGCCCAT
Organism: Eutrema heterophyllum; assembly: GCA_002933915.1. Taxonomy (NCBI): domain Eukaryota; kingdom Viridiplantae; phylum Streptophyta; class Magnoliopsida; order Brassicales; family Brassicaceae; genus Eutrema; species Eutrema heterophyllum. Next base: position 228,266 of record PKMM01032469.1, on the reverse strand, counting down.
CTCCACAATTAGTCACTTGACTATCCAACTCAATGAACGGAGTCTCTCTATCAACCGGCTCGTGTGAGTCCAAAAGTAGCTTGTACCCTTCGCTTTCTTCACTCAAATGCCCATGTTCGCCTTGTTCTTGTGTCAAAGCCACTTGTAACCCATCTTCAAGACTCATCTCTTCAAGTAGCTCATCCGCGAGCTCGTCCATCGTCTCAATGTAGAAACATTGACCGTCAATTGTGGGCTTCTTCATGACATCATTGATGTTGAACTCAAGCACTTCATCTTTACCCAAATGCAAATCAATCTTCCCTTTTCTCACGTCGATGATAGCTCCCGCGGTTGCCAAAAACGGCCTCCCAAAGATGAGTGGATCTTTAGGCTCTTCATCCATCTCAAGCACAACAAAGTCCGTTGGGACAATGAAATCTCTAACCATGATTGGTAGATCCTCAAGCAAACCGATGGGTACTCTCACACTTCTATCCGCCAAGATCAAAGATATGTTGCAAGCTTTGTACGTCGTGAAGCCTAATCTTTTAGCAACCGAGAACGGCATGAGACTCACACTAGCCCCTAGATCACAAAGACAATTATCGAATGCTAGAGGACCTAGAGCACACGGTAGAGTGAAGGAACCGGGATCTCCAAGCTTCTTGGGTACCACCTTCTTTTGGATGATGGCACTACATTCATGAGTCAAAATCACCATGGATTCCATCTCTTTTGCTCTTTCCTTTACCGCATCCTTGAGAAATTTAGCATATTGGGGTACAAGTAGAAATGCGTCAACCAATGGCATTGTAAGCTCCACTTTCTCCATTTGCCTATCAAACACCGCCTTGTACTTTTCCAACAATTGCTTCTTGAATCGCCCGGGAAATGGTAGCTTAGGAACGTAGGGCTTAGGGACGAACACATTCTTCTTCGGCTTCTCTTGAGCGACAACAACCCTAGGCTTGACCTTTTCAACCTCTTTACCCTTGTCTTGATCTCTCACTACCACGTCTTCAACCAAGTCTTCATCTTCTTGAAGTTCCACCCCCCCCACCGTGGTTCTCAACGTCCTCGTTGAGAGTAGGAGGAGCTATTCGAGTTGGCAAAACCGTTCCATTCCGTAGGGCGATGGTCTTGACGTACTCCTTGGGGTTGGTCTTGGACTTGCCCGGAAGTTGACCTTGTGGTCTTGAAGAAGAAGCAACGCCTTTGGTCTCCATTTGTTTTACCTTGGAGTTCAAAGCCTCAATCTTGGTGTTGAGGTCGTTGTAAGAGCAATCTACCCGCGTATTGATCTCCGCTTGTCCCTTTAGTAATTGTTGGAACATGGAGCTCAAGTCAAGCTCTTGCGATTTAGACATAGATGCGTGACCTTGGGGTATAAACTCTTGTTGTTATTGAAAACCGGGTGGTGCAAAAGCTTGTTTTTGTGGAAATCCGGTTTGGTTTCCGTGGTAGTTATTTTTTGGAACGAAAGCTTGGTTTGAGTTAGAGGCTTGACCTTGTTGTTGATTGAATTGCTTTTGTTGAGGGGTTTGGTTCCCTTGTTGTGGAGGGTACACTTGGTCTTGTGGATTCTCAACATTCGTGTTCCGGTAAGAGAAGTTGGGATGGTTTCTATAGTTGTGATTGAACCCTTGTCTTTGGTAATTCCCTTGGTTCCCAACGTAGTTCACTTCCTCTTGTGTGTCAACGGCTTCCTCTTGATAGCAACCTTGATTATCTTCGTAATCACCAATGAAATGAACCGCTTTGTGAGACTTTTTTTAGTAGCCTCAAGAAGTTTATCTATCAAGGATGCTTGCTTATCCATCTTCTCATTAAGTGCCTTCATGTCTTTGGCTCGCTTGTGCTCATCAAAGTCGATTGTGGTCCTTGTGGCACGGTCATAATCGTCGCCATAGGTCCCATCACTAGTAGCCAAGTTTTCCACAAGCTCCATGGCTTCCTCCACATCTTTAGCCAAGAAATTACCATTCGATGCCGTAACGAGTAGCATTCGAATCTTAGGCAAAACACCCCGGTATAGAGTACTTAAGAGAGAGGTGTTGCTAAAGCCGTGATGGGGGCATTGAGATGTGTAGCCTCTAAATCTTTCCCAAGCCTCGTTGAAAGACTCATTGGACCGTTGTGTGAAGCTCGATATCTCGTTGCGAAGCTTGGCGGTTCTAGCCGGTGAAAAGAACTTGGCAAGAAACGCACGTTTGCAATCATCCCAAGAAGTGATAGAGCCTTGGGGTAAGCTCTTTTCCCATTGGTGGGCCTTGTCACCTAGAGAGAACGGGAAGAGACGAAGTTTGAAACCATCTTCGGAGACTCCATTGATCTTAGTGAGACCACATATGCGGTCAAATTGGTCTATGTGGTCCAATGGATCTTCCATTGACAACCCATGAAATTTGTTAGCTTGAACCATGTTGATTAACCCCGGTTTGACCTCAAAGTTGTTGTTTTCTACCGAAGGTGGTTGAATCCCTTGGCGATTTTGGTGTGCATTCGCCGCATCACCTTCTCCAACAACATGCCAAGCCCTAGGTGGATGGTTTGGACGGATTAGGTGGTGATGATTGCCATTGCCGCCACCTCCTTGGTTGTTCCCATTTCCATTCCCACCGTTCCTTTGGTGTGGAATGTTATCGTGAATGTTCCCAAGTGGAACATCGTCAAAATTCTCCATTTCATTGCCAACCGTTGCTTGTACTCTCACGCGGCTTCGTCGTGCTCTTGAACCCCTTTGAAGTTGATCAATATCGTCCCTCGGTTCTACGAGATTAGTATTGCCACGGGAACGGGTATGCATACACCTATAGAGAGAAAAAGCAATAGGAAGGAAAAAAGATTAGTAACTTGGTAGAAAGTAATACTTAAGCTCACAAAGAACCTAAATCTCAATGTTAAAATCAAATCCCAATATGGCAACGGCGCCAAATTGATACTAAGACTTTTCGGTCTTAAGGAGGTATCAATAACTCCAATACGAGTAGTATAGAAGGTTATCAATCCGTATTGAGATTAATTCTAAGCACGTAGAATACAAGGCACTCAAGTAAGTTAAGCTAAATAAGTGAAATGTTGAGTTTTACTAACACCCTAACAAGATTAAGCAAATGAACAAAATGAAGCAAACTAAGCAAGATATGAATTCAAATAATGGAAACGAATCCAAGGATGGGGTAATTGGATATAGGTTATTCCAAATCTAATTCATGATACTCATACACAATCAAGGTTAATTTCCAAAGTTAAGATCCTAATCGCGACTAATCCTCTCTCAAAGTACTAATCACCTATGCTAATTACTAATCCAAGATTCAAATTCTCATTTGTGGACTCTTAATTAGCAAGCATTAATTTCATTAATCAAGATCACTTAAATAATCCCTTAGACAACTAATCTCTTAGGCTAAGAAAGGTATTTCTCTTAGAAAGCTCTCTTAGGCATTTCATCGAACACCTTGTGGGTGGGAAATGCCTTGGGATCAAGTTTGACTTTCTCAAGCACAATCAAGCATTAAACACACTCCCTAAGAGTAGGAAATTGATTATCTATCCCTAAGCATCACAAATCATTCATGGAAATCACCTAATCCTAACCCATCCCTAGATCCTAAGAGACTACTCACTAATCATGATGGGTCTAACAAATCCTATGAAGAACATGTTAAATCCCATGATTAGATGATTGGATAATTAAGAAAGAAGATTGAGAATAGATTGATAGATTAAAAAGGGGAATCTCTTACAAAATACTTAGAACATTCAAAAAGAGGTTTTTTAGCATAAAGAAGACATAATCCAAGAAAAATTAGGTTTAGAGTATTTATAGTAGAGAGGGGCGAACCGGGTCGACCCGGGACAAACCGGGTACCGACCCGGTCGGGTCTGGGTCATGCTCAGTTTTCTGGTTCAGCACCGGTTGCAACTGATCGGTGTAAATCCTTGCCACAAACCGGTGCTTAGCTTCTGTCGGCACACCGATTTGTTGCACCGATTTGTGGGGGCCGGTGTTGACGTCCTGAAGCTGCACACCGGACGCAATAGGTCGGTCTAGGGAAGCCATGGGTCGGTGCTTAGCCTCTGGCCTCACACCGGTTTTTTGCACCGGTCGGATGTGGTCGGTGTAGATATGTGGATCGGTGGCCAGCCAGACACTCTAGAGGGAATCGGCCATAACTCTTCAACCGTTCATCCGAATGACCTGATTTCACCTCCTGCGGCAAGGTGACCCTTTCCTCTACAACTCTCATGAATAAACCCACAGCGATATCCGATCGCATGCCCTTCGTCCAGCTTGTTCTTTCGGGCACTTGGTGCGACTCTTGCATCTCCTTTTTAGTCCATAACTCCAATTGTTTTCATGAGCTTCCAAAGTACCTAAAACATATTCCAAAGCATGCAAAGACTCCATGGGACCTAATGCAACACCCTAAATCCTAGTGAAGACTAAAATGCGGGACAAGACCGTGATTACGAATGAAAATGACATGAAATCCTAATAAATATGCATGCTAGAACATGCAAAATACAAAGATATCAATTTCTTCATCTCAAAACTGTGGAGTTTCGTGGCTGGTTCGTAATGCCAACGGTGAAGTTTTGTTTCATAGTCGTCGTTCTTTCTCGCGGATTGAATCTAAGGCAAAAGCAGAGCTCACTGCGATTCATTGGACTGTGGAATCGCTTAAAAACATGAACCTGAAGCATGTAATCTTTGAATCCACCTTTACCCAAGCCAGAGAAGTGCTCCTCCACCCTCTTAATTTCCCTGCACTCAGCCGGACCTCTACGAAAATTATGGATATGTTATATGCCGTAGAGATATGGAGTTTAAATCATGTCCTAGAGGATAGCAATGGAGTGGCATCTTTAATCGCACTTAGCGTCACTCGTGATCAACGATATGGATCTTACATAACTCGAGGCGGCCCCTCCTGGTTGTGTAATCTCATCCATTCGGAAGCTGGTTTTTCTTAGCCTTACTCTGGAACCTTACTTAGCGTCATGTTCATTTCTCATGGGTCTTCAGGGTCATCTTTTCTCGATTACAACCTCCATCTCTTTCGCATGGAGTGCTTCCCTTTCTCTGTCACACTAATACCTTATGGTATATGTACTGCTTTGTTTTAGTTTGGTTGTGTTTTGCTTCTGTATTGTAATTTGACTTTTTTGATTAATGAATTTTGCGAGCGTTAAAAAAAAATATATATATTGTATCTTATTAAACCTTTGGTCAAAAAAAACATAATGTATCTTATCTCTTTCTAGTTTCTAGTTTCTAGTTTCTACTATACCAGCTCCACGTAATAATATATATATATATATGCATTTATGTGCATATTATAATTTATATGATATAATAATAATCAGATAAATTGGGATGAATCAGCGCCTGTAGCTCAGTGGATAGTTCGTATTTATTTTTAGTCCGGTCCACAAAAAAATCGGGCATATATTCTAAAACTGGATAAGGCTCTCGGGTTTTTTTACAAACACAAAAATTCACAATTCTCAAATGAAAAATAATTAAAACAAAATATTTATCAAAATAAATTTAAATTGAAATGTATTATATCAAATCCAATTAAATTTAAAAGCAAAAGTTTGACAAAAAAGATTCAAATAAGTTGTCTTACCAAATAAAACATAAAATCAAAACACTTCAAATCTAAGTAGTAGAGTTTATATTAGAATCTACTTCATCGTCTTCTAAATCCTCATCACCATCAAGAGTTACAGATAAAAAAAAGTAAATCATATAAAAATGTCATTGAAAATCTATAGATAATGATTTTAAAAATATGAAGTAAATATGGATGAATGATAATGGTACCTGAATAAAAGATCACGAAATGTATACCCCCATCCAACCAAATATGTGTACAAATTAGTGTTTCAACGTTTCTTGGTAAAAAACGATATCTATATTTATTCAAGACATGCACACCAATACTAAATGTAGACTCTGATGCCACTGTAATTATCGGAATGCTTAGAACATCACATGCCATACGATCTCTAACTCATTAAAATGTAAAGTTTCGGGCTTTTTGGACTAGTCCGAGCCCGAAAAACATAGTAGCCCGAAATGTCCGATTTTTTTTGGACTTATATTTCTAAGTCCGAGCCCGCTGTTTTTCAGGGTCGGGCTTTGGTCCTAATTGACAACCCTAGTCTGTTCCGACGTGTTTCTTTTTAAATTTTTTTTTTTTTTCATAACTTTAATGAAGAGAAAGAAGATGTTCTAGAAGGATGAAGTAGCCATTTATTTGGTACCTATCAGGAACTGCATAACTTCTTTAAGGATTTCCCAGACAATCGGCTTTTTATCCATAAATCTTTGAATAGTCTGTCTTGACTTGCCGGATCTGTCTCTCTGATTCCGGCGGTGTAAAACCCTATTTCCTCCCTTCTTTACGCCGCCGACTTAGGCTATGAAGGTTTTCCATCTCGACCGTGGAAACACTCTCTCTGTTTCTCTCTTCTCCGATGTCACCAACTCCAAGTACTCTCTCTCTCTCTCGATTTTTTTTTTGTTTTTCTTACCCTCGATAAATTAGGATACATGTGTAATCTTTCGGGTTCTCTCCATTTCTCTATAGCCTAAGAAATGCGTGATTTGGTTACCAGAAAGAAATTTTGCGTTTTCGATTGTGTGTTTGTGTTGTTGGACAGACCCTATTAAGTTCGAAAGTTAGTCAGAGACTTATGGATTTAGGGAAACTCTAATCAATCTCTATGCAGCTAAAACCTCTTTACTCTTCCTTGTTTTGCTTCAGTTTCGCGATTACCTTTCCTCGATTTTGAGTTGTGTGGAAGAGATCCGAAACAAACATTTGGGCATTTTTTTTGTGTGTGTTCAGGGAGCTCTTGAATTCGATGCTAGATGGAAGTCTGAAGCTGGAGGTCTCATTTCTCAATGCATTACTTGTAAGTTTTTGTTGTTTCCTCCATTTTTTCACATTCTAAAACGACTTAGATCTTAACGAATTGGTATTATCAGATACCAGACATTTTTCCTCTCTTAGCTGCTGCTCAGAAAGCACTTGTCTCCAAGTCTCGGGATTCGTTATCAACCAGAACTCTTCATTCTGAGCTCGTGTACAATTACTCGGGATCCAAACATGTAAGAACGAACTTTGCTTGCTGTTCTTAAACTCTTCTTGTCTACCTGTGATATCCAAAACACACTGTGGGTCTAGTTCACTTGTTCAAGCCTTAGCTATAGGTTCTACTATATCTAGATTATTGACTTAATGCAGCAGAATATAGCTGTTGTGAGTTGGTTATAGAGTAGTTAGTTGAGTGTTGAGAGTCTCTCATTAATCGAGTTTCTGTGGTTTAATGAATTCGTAATAAGAATAGCTTTTTTTGCAGTTTTCTGAACTTCTCTAAAATGTTGTTGTTCATTTCTTCCTTCAACTAGATTACAGAATCATTGAAACGATGTGGGATTTCTGAACACTCTACTTACATTCTAGCTGCCCGGTTCAATGCTTCTCTTGTTGAGGTCATAATCTCTTCAACCATCTAAGATCTGGCTTTCCATGTTTGTTGCTTTTATAAACAAAAACAAAAAATCAATCATGACGTGTTTAAAGATTAAAACCAGATGGAGGAGGTCGCCAAATTGATCAACGGGAAGGAAATTGATTTGGAGGAGTTGAAGACGCGAGCAAATCAAGCCCATATACTAAAGGTAATGTTTTGGTAACAGTTAAAATCTTTTGTGGTTAGCATCCTTTGTTACAGAAATAATCTCCTACATCGAATCTTTCAGCATTACAAGATAACTAGCCAAGAACTCGGGATTTCCTCTCTCGGAGATGCGATTGTTTGCCGGATCGCTGCACGCGATGCTTTGTAAAAGAAGAGATCTGTATTTATTTCTTTCTTTTGTCACCATTTATAGTTTTTTTTTTCCGTTATAAACAAATTTGACACTTCGTTTGTAATTCTTTGCATCTTTTAGACCAATGTTGGTTTTCTAGTTTTCTATTCTTAACGAGAGAAACATAGAATAATTGACCAAAAGCACAAAATTGAGACTACTAATTACATGCCCTTTGCCCAATATAAGTCAAAAGACTTTACAAGGCACATCAAACCAAGAATCTTGCTCACAAGCCCAAACAAATATTATCTCTTCTTGCACTTTACTATAAAAACACAAGAAAGAGCTCAACTTTATGAATCAAACAAATTCCCTGAAAGAGTAACTACACCTTTGTAATCCTTTCCTCCTAAGGACTAGTGGCAATTTGTTCTGAGAAGAATCAAATATTATCACTGGAACATATCAGCAATAGTGTTTCCTGAATCTGAAGAATCTCCATTCCCAAAGTCCATCATCATCATCATCTTCAAATATTCATCCATATCACAATCTCCTCCACGCCATTGCTCTGCTTCAACAGAATCCGTGCCGCTCACACTCGCACTTGCATTCGTTCCTATACCATCAGCCGCAACAGGTGAAGAAGTAGATGAAGTGTAATCCACAAACGGGAAGTTGAGTTTAGCCCGTGGCCCACGGAATCCAATAGCGGCTCGATCGTAGGCTCGAGCCGCATCCTCAGCGGTTTCGAAAGTGCCGAGCCAAACACGTGTCGCTCTCTTGGGGTCTCTGATCTCAGCTGCAAATTTTCCCCAAGGTCTCTGCCTCACTCCTCTGTAACCATTCTTCTTGTTCTTCCTCTTCCTGATTTTCCCGCCTTCCGCTTTCTTCGTCGTGGCCACCGAGCTCTCTTTTCTACTAGTAGTACTATTACTATTACTAGTAATCCCTTCTTCTACCTCTACCTGTTGTTTATTTTCAATTCTCTGATTTGGCGCGAAAAAGTAGTTGCAGCCGAGACATCCTTCGATCCTGCACACTTGGCAAGTGTCGGAATCCGACCGAGGCATTCCCGCGCTGATCACTGTGCTGTCGCGGGAGAAACCCTGAAACGGCGCCGTTTCTTTTTCCCCTGAGATGACGTGTTGTAAGGCGGAGACTATAACTGAGAGTTCTTGCTCCGGTGACAACTGCTCCTGCTGATACCGGTACCGGGTCCGGGTCAAATCGCGCTCTGGGACCGGAGCTCCGACGAATTCGGGTCTGTTGTTAGGATAATGCATTCCCGATTAGTTTGATTTTGGATTTTTGTCGACTCTGTGAAAGCACCTGGATGATGATGAAAAAAAATTGTTTTTTTTTTTTCTGCTGTGTTTGGGGAAACTGAAAGTGGAAAGAAGCTCTATATATATGGTTCCGTGTTTTTTTTCAAATGTCTGTGGCTCGTCAGTTGCCAACTGGCACACTCTTCAAACACGGGGTCGTTTTGTAATTTATTTTTTGGAAACACGTGCGTTATTTTCTCCAATATTTTGACATGGAAAATGACCTTTTTTTTTATTTGGGTTGGGTTTCTTATACGACATGACATTTCTTTAAGCATAAAGTATTATGCTATCCGTTTAACAAAAAAAAATATCATTTTAAGATTTTATTTTTATTTCACAAAGAATATCATTTTACGTTTTCAATACATAATAAAATTATTACATATTTGGTCACTTTTCAAAACTCTATTAATTTTGGTAGCATTTTCAAAATATCGTAGAAAGAGGTAACACTTATTCTACTATGTAACATCTGATCGGACCAAAATACCCCTGTACCAACTCTGTTTACCTGACAGTTTATGCAGATTCTTTTGTGTTAAAAGAAATTATGGAATAAACACAAAAGTAAAATTTTCTTTTGTGTTAAAAGAAATTATGGAATAAACACAAAAGTAAAATTAAAAATTTGTACATTAAAATTGTAAGTAATATTTTTATATAATAATAATATAACGTGATTATATATTGTCTATACACGCTGCATCATGTGGAGAGAGAGAGATATGGTAAGAGAAAATTTATGAGTATACAGAAAAAGAAGATCAAAACTTCTGCAAGTTTCAATTTCAAAGGAGATTCACGCTGAGTACGGTTTTTTCGTCGATATTTTATCAAAAGCGTTAGGTGATATTTTATTAAAAACGTTAGGTGATATGTTTTTTTTTTAACTTTATCGGAAACAGCTTCTAAATCTGATGAAAAAATTTGAGAATAAGCTTCAATTTTACACAAGTAAGCCCTGGTTGTCTCAAATTTGAAGAAATTTCTCAGAGACAATCAGATTGCAATGTGTATTTATGACAGATGAGATCTTCTCGTAGATGGTCCCGGAGCTTGAACCACGGCAAAAGAAGTTACGAAAGCGTGGAGGAGTAAAGCGACGATTGATTTTGGCGAGAGAGAGAGAGAGAGAGAGAGGAATTAAAAATTAAAAAAACAAACCAACTATAAAAAATCGATCAGCACATGAAACCAATTATAACATACCGAACCCAAACCAAGAGGCAAAACACTACCATTGATTTTACAATCGAGGTGGTGTAAACCGGAGATATCACCAAAACCAAGAGGCAAACCACCAAGATTGTTATATCGACAACTGTGAGGTTAACGAATCGGGTTAAGTTAACCGCGTTGGTGAACTGCTTGAGCGAGAGATTAAGCTCCTTAACTGATGACAAAACCGAACCATTAATTGGAATTAGTCGTACAAAACCACCAAACCGGTTCCGGGAGAGATTAACGGAGACGAGACGGGGTTTAGCCCAAAGCCAAGTGGGGATCGAACCATGGATAAAGTTGTTGGAGAGATCGAGGAGACGCAAGCGCGTGAGATTCCGTAACGGGTTCCACGACACGTTGCCGTTTAATTTCTTGATGGAAGAACGATGTGAGTGACGACGGCGGAGCAGTTAGAGAACCATGAGGAGTTGAAACCGAAGATGGAACGCAAAACTCTGGTTAATTGACGGAATTCTATGCCTTTTAGAACAATAAACTGTGGAAGAGTGTAATAGAGAGACCAAAGATAACAGAAGAAACAACTTTAGAAACATATTTTTCAGATTTCTATTTTGTTGTTGATGATTGTTCTTCCACGGAAGATAAAGATGGCGACGAGAGAGAGAGCTAGCTGATAAAGTATTAATTGGTAATTTATTAGTTAATTTTTTTATAAAGTTTTACCTTGGAAAAAAACAAAATAAAAGTTATTTCCTTAGTGTAATAAGTCTAATCGATGAATACCGTATATTCTGACATGACTGAGTTTTGCCAGGCATGGACAGAGTAATATTGTGAGTAAAGGAAGGGCACAGATGTAAATCAACTTGGGAAAGTGTTTGTTTATTTTAACCATTGTTAAAGTGTTTGAAAAACTAAGAGAGTTTTCCAAAAGTGATTGACGCCGCAAATAAGTTACGCATCATTTTGAATAAAAATTTAATTTTAATTTTATTGTTTTAGTGTATTAATTAAAGAACGAAAAATTATTTAGTGTATTAATAAAGAATAATATAGAATTTTTAATAGTTTTTTTAATATGGATGAAATATGTCAAAATGAATTATATGGAACACTTTTTTTAAAACGGAGGAAATAATAATTTGTGACGCTTTTCAAGAACCGCTTTTACTATTATAGCGCTTTATGTTCGTTTTCACACGGTTTACACTTTAATTTAAACATGATTAATGGGATAAGCATCTAGGTAGGGAATTGCTTTGGATTATAATTAATCACGTGCCTTTTTAACTTATTATTTCGCCTGTTATTTGAGCAATTCGCCTTCACATTTATCATCACTTATTGAGATCAATTTGTCTTTCTAGATGACTAGATCCATCGTCTCAAAACTCTAAAGCATATCTCTCTTTTGACTTTTTATACTCTAGTACGTCGAATCAATCCAACAACATTTTCGAAAGTTATGCCAATAGACATGTGTAACATTACAATAACATTGTGATTCACACAAACAATGGCAAATTTGAAGCTCTGGATAAATCTTTTTCTAAAAGATACATATTCATTTTATTAGCATCTCGCAGTGAACTCTGCTAAAAAAATCTGTTTTTTTTTTTTTATAATAATTTTTCTGAAAACAAAAAAAAATGGATTAAAATCTGTTTTTTTTTTGAGAAAAAAAAATCTGTTTTTCATGGACTGTAAATTAATAATTAATCTGATTTTCTATGAACTTTATGTTTCAACAACACAACATTTTAATCATTATTTATAAATTTCAAATATTGTTTATTAATAAATTTCACATTGAAAATGTGTTGAAATCTAAATTACTAAAATAAAGATAATATTCAATCCATTAATTGTCAATTTGTTTTGAATTGAAAGTTCATCGAATTTAACATATTTTAATAGTCATGTTTTTCTAAGTATGATATATTGATGATTTTATAGTGGAATTCGATTCGAGATAGATGATCTAAAATAATATATAAATCATATAAATCAAACTATTTATTATAAATTGATTTAAGTTACCATAAAACTTAACATTAATTATGTTGTTGTTGATATATAAGTTTTACTACATCAAAACTTTGAATTGTCTTTAAGATCTGCACATTATCACCACTCTTTGGCATCTGCAGTCACTGTCTCTTACTTCAAACCATAGTCTTTAACAAAAAAACTTCAATCCATAGTGGTACATTACTTTCCGTCTTACTTTATAATTGGTATAATCGATTTATATATGGTCACTAGTCAGCTATATATACGAATTTTCAAGAGTTTTTTTTACATAGAAAATAGGATTGCGAACACAGTTATGTTTGTAAGTTTACAGTTCGACTTACTAATTAGCATACTTTTATTCAGTGAAAGAACAATGAATAATAAGAAGAAAGAATCCATTATTAATATTGGTAAAAAAAAAATCCATTATTAATATATACATTAAATTCAACTAATATGAGACAGAATGACATTTCTTTGGATATTTTTCTTCTATTAAAGAAAAAAAAAGAAGATGGAAATAAATGAAGGAGAATATTACAACACACAAAAAAATGAGTTAAACGGAAAAAAAAGAAGAAGAGAAGAAGAGAAACTGAGTTAACTTGTCATTTTGTCAAGGTAGTGAATGAAAGCGAAGGTTTGACTGTTTCTCACTGATCTCAGATATTTCAATGACTTTTTTTTTTTTCGGGTCAATATTTCAATGGTTTAGAACTTGAAGTGTATATCATGATGCTGAGCTGGCATGTGTATTCACTAAGCTCTAACGTCACTTTATAATTGTGTTGATAGTTTCTCAACGCTGACCCACCACGTCTTTGCTTTCTAGACTCTCCTCACGCTGACCTTTGATTATTATTTTCTCATTTTGGTCTTTGACTTTGTCCCGTAGCCAATTATAAAACACATAAATTAGGGCCTAACATAAATTGACTCTACTGGATATCAGGCTGGAGATAATTTATTGTCTATTGATATACTAATATATTTGGCCACTTTTGTATTTACTACCTAATTATCTCTACTTTTTTTAATCTATCAAATGTATTTAGGGAGAAGTAACTTTTTTTTTGTTAAATATATATAGGAAAATTACTCCAAAACATACAATACTAGCATATCGACTTTTCTTATAAATGTGAGATAAAACCGCAAACTATATATTTTTTTTTAAACGCAATTTTATTGAAAAATATGTGATTGGTAAGTTTACTGCGGTTTTCAAAAACGTATTTAGAAAACCGCTTTTTGAATGTCCCCATTCAAGACCAAAGTATTGTTTCTAAAACATCTAAGGATTTACGGAAACATGAAGAAACGAATCTTAACTTTTATCCTACAAATCAATACTCTCTCCATTTCACAAAAAGTGTTATTTTAATATTTTATTTTTGTTTCACAGAGAGTATCGTTTTATGTTTTCAATGCATAATGTTGAACAAAAATCTAGTTTTACCCTTATTGTTTTAGTGTATTAATTAGAGAGAGAAAAATTGTTTAGTGTATTAATAATAGATAATATTGAACTTTTAATAGTTTTCTTAATATGTGTGAAATATGTCAGAATGACACTCTTTGTGAAACAGATGGAGTATTTAAAATAGTTGTATTAAAAACTGCCAAAAAATAGTTGTATTAAAAACTGCCAAAAAATAGTTGTATTAAAAACTACTCCCTCTGGTTTTTTTATATGTCGTTTTAGAGTTGATTTTTTATTTCAAATTAAGTGTCATTTTCAGTTTTCAATGTAACTTTTGTAGAAAATACATATTATAACTTCAAGTTAAAATAACATTGGAAATAGAGATTGATAATTAAAATTGTAAATAAATTTGATTTGTGAAGGTATAATAGACATATTAATAGATTTTTTAATTTGTGTGCCCAACTCTAAAACGACATATAAAAAAACGGAAGGAGTAATAACATTACAAAAAATAGAAGAACGCAAAAGTTAGAAAATATAAGAAAAAGTATATATATATATATATATATATATAGTTGTAGAAGCCCATTTGGTCCAATGGATTACCAAATAGTTCATTAATGGAGACAAGTTATAAAAAAATCTCCAGCGTGGTATAAGTGGAGTCGTTCATCGTGATTGTGGATCATTGTGAAGCGGATAGCGTTGTCCGTTTTATAATTGTCTTTATAATATTTTTCATAATTTGTATCAGTGTTAAAAAAAAAATACTTCATTTATTTGAATGCTTGCCCAAAAAAAAAGACAAAAATTTCTGGGTTAAATAAATGTTTCAAAATGAATTCTATCGATACTTCGATAGGTTAGTTCACATAGCAAGTCGTACAACCGATCTTGTACGGAGATCTCAACAATTTGATAATTTATGCAATACTTAGGATTTGGGATTTAACGTTTTCTATAAACTTTAGTTGTTAAATACCTGGGAGTATGAAACTTTTTTTGACCTGCGTGTACAAAAAAAGTATGTATAAAAAAAAAAAAACGTATGAATCAATGCATGCGAGAATGTGATACATAAAAAACAAAAACAAAAGAGGAACGAGAAGTAATAGCATAAGCCAAATAGCCACCAAAGGCAGAGGCACGTTGAGCACGTGCAAAAATGATTAGAACACGTTTTTTGCGCCGACCAACGTTTTGCTTTATTATCTCACCCCGTTATTACTTTTTCACTTTATCTTCTCTTAATTTGTTTTTCTCCTCCCACTAAACCAATTAGATTCTATGGATTAGTACCTTAACGATCTTTTTTTTTTTTCTAAGTTTCTTTTTCATTGCTTATGAAATAATTCATCAACTCTAATTTATTAATTATAGATATCTCAGCAGCTAGAACCGTCACATTTTAGATAAAAGGAACGGACATAGTATATTGTGGATCCGATACATGTAATTGAATAATAACAATTACCATCCGAAATGTTTTTGTAAGAAGACAACTCGGATACGAACATACATGTAGAATGTGAATTGAATAGTCTTTATCAAAAACAAAAAAAAATTGAATACGATTGATCAAAATCTTGGACAAGCGAAACTTTTTTTTTTCTACCCTTTCAAATCCCATGACTGGCTCTAGAGATGTCAGACGGGTCAACCCGCGTCCAAATAACCCAACCCGATGCGGTTTCAAAAAAATTTCGGGTTTGGCGGGTTGGTCCGTCGCAGGCTGCGGTCCCAAATTGGTGTGTCCAAACCCAACCCGCCTATAGTGTACGGGTTTGCGGGCTGACCCGCAGGTTTATACTATTCCGGCTTAACCACTCCCATAACCGTTTTCCATTTGATAATTTGGTTGGTTTCCTTAATTAGTTCATTTCAAACACATAATTTCATAAAGAATGGCAACTTGTTTTGGTTATATTCACCGTAAGCAAACAATGTACCAGAAATTTTAATGAAGTTCCGAGCTTTATTTATGGCTTTAAAAGTTGTCTACATTAGACCCAAGTTCCTAAAACCGAACAAAAACAAGAGAAAGACAGTGAAACATCATCATTCCTAGGGTAAGGCTTCACTTCCGCTCTTGCTGATTTGTTATTCGTCATGGCATCTTTCTTAATTGGGGTCGGATTTCTCCAAAGCTGCAAGGAAAAGTATTTGAAAAGGAAAAGCAAATTAACAAAAAGGATAAAGCAGAGCGCGTGCGAGGCAAATGAACCAGGTATGGAGATATTACTGTTGTAGTTTAGAAGCTTTTCAATTAGATCGACATGAGTCATAAGGATACGCCTCCAGCAGTAACGGACTAAACCAATCGCATCAAGAGCATCCCTGCATTTTCCAAAACAAAAATCAAGTTGCAACTCATCAAATGTAATTTGAGAACACAAATCAATGTAGCTTTAACGCCTAAAACAAAAGGGGTAAAAGATTCAAGATGATCAAATTGCAACTCAAAGTTTGAGAAACAAATTGTGCACTCAGATTGAGTGACTCCAATCAATCATGTAGCTTAACGTCTAAAACAAAAGGGGCTAAAGATTACACTAGAGATGAAAACAAGAGAATCGAAAAATCTCACTGACCTGCCTCTATGCTTTTAGTAAACAGAGCTAACATCTATGAACTTCAAGATGATGAAATCGCAATTCAAAAAACACGCACCGAATCAATCGTGTACCTTAAACGCCTAGAACGAAAGAAGTCTAAAAATCTCACCGACCTGCCTTCATGCTTTTTAGTAACAGAGCTACTATGAACTTCATAATAGAAAACCAAGATGATCATTTGCTTAGAAACAGTACTTGAAACCAGAACTTTGTTATCATCGTCTTTGTTACTGAAGCTGAACTCTTAGCTTCTTCATCTTTACTCTCTGCTTTGCTCCGAAGTTCCTCCATGTACTTCCTCTCATATCTAAGCCAAAACAAACCCTTTCGGCTTAATCCATGGGTTATCACTGCAGCTATAAAGTCTCAATTCACGAATCACATGTCTTAAGCTACAGTGATTAAGCTATGAGACTTAAGTCTTAGGAATATAAAAAGCTTCAGCTATCTTTACCACCTCCTATGTACTTAACAAGATTCTCAATTGAGTTTTTACTCTTTATTCTACTAAAGTGCCTACACTTTTTTAAAAAGTAGACTTTGAGAAGGTAGAGCCTTACGGTGCAACATGAGTGCTCACTAAGGTGAAGAATATCCTCCAGAATCTCCTTTCTTTCATGACTCACGGGCATAATTAATATCTTAACTTCGAAATTTGCTGCAACATATACACAAAATGCAAACATTAAACAGGAAAGAACAAAATATAGAACGAAGAAAACAGTCAGTAGCATCGACGATATGAATCCAGAAGTTAACAAGAATGCAAAATCGGCTTCACCACACAATGTCCAATCTATAAAACTAATTCCATTCTCAATCTCGAAAATCTAAATGACAGAGTAGTATACCTTGACAGAGCCAAGAACAAGAGTGGCATGTCTCTCCTGCCACTCCGAGAGATCGTTCCGAACATTCGACGCAGTTGTTGCCAAATCAGAAACTTACGACGATTCATCTATCCACATTTATCACAACACATTGCAAATTACCAATACGAAACGAAGAATTACCCCAAAAAAAAAGATAAGCAAATCAATCGAATCACCTACAAACTAAACCACGAAATCTCCATCGCCATCGCCTTCAGTCTCTACAGTTGTCGAAGTTATGCTTTTGGCGGACCAGACCGCGAACCCGCTAAACCCCACCGGGTTGACCCGCGAAACCCGTTAACCCGTCACGGGTCAACCCGCTAGACCCGCTAATTTTTGGACATCTAAAATTTTGTCCAAGCCCGCCCCGTGATGGGCTTACTTGGGTCTGGCCCGCGGGTTAAAACCCATATTGACATCCTAACTGGCTCCAACATCAGACTCACTACATAGCTTCGATGGTATAACTCTAATCTCTTATCATTTGTTAGCTTCGATGGTCATTTGTTATGCCCTTTTTGTTATCTATTTTCTCATTTGCAGTCGGTACACACAGCTTCCACGATGGTTATTTATTATTTGTTATGTTGTTTCAGGGATGTGTACCGTGTTTTTGATAACGTGATGAGAGTTTAGGATTGGAAGAACTGTATATTAACTCTCATAATAATAAAGGTTGGATACATATACTTATATAGTACTAATGTTTAACCTAATTACTAACTAATAGAATCATATAAAGATATATATAAATCTCTTGAATATCTTTTCATAATATCTATAATATCTTTGGATCTTTCTCTTCTGATGACAACTATTTACAACCGTTGGATTGCTATGATGGTTCCTTCTGTTGGAAGGTTTTTCCATCTTGTGGCGTTGAAGAAGCAGAAGGCTGAGGCTATGGTTGTTGATTTTTTCATATGAGCAAATTTGGTTAAACTCCGCTGAAAAACCACCTTTCTGATTTGGAAGCCACAAAGGAGGTTGCAGATGCTTCTGGGCCCTTTTTTCTTGGTTTATCAATTGTTGAAAAAAAGGACAGCGCTAGCTTTGTTTGGATCCGTATATGAATCTGCCTTGAGCTACATTGATTCCATCCTACTAGAGGGAAGTTTTGTTTCTGATGTCTTCAGAAACTAGTTTCAAGTCTTTGCTGCTCAACAAGAGAAGCTCGTTCATATGAAGAGAAGAAAGCAATCAAATTGGCACTTTCAGATCATCAAAACCCAAATTGATGGTCTGAAAGTGTCTCTCCAGAAAGTTCTTGAAGAAAAAGATGGTTTGAAAGAGTTCCTCAAAAGTTGCACAAAAAAAGAGAAAAAGTTGCTCAAAAAAGTTCTTGAAGAAAAAGTGGAGAAGAAGCCTAAGAAAACATGTATTAAATGATTCACTTAAATCTCAAATGATGCACTTGAATGATATTGTGACCATTTGCCATTATTTCATCTTCATCTTTATCTTCGTCTTGTGTTTTCAAGAGCTGATGGAGGCTCAACAAATGCTGTCTGATTCGATTGCCTCTGTCCGAAACTCAAAAAATTCTGTTAGACTCAAAAATAAAGTTCCTGAGATTGTTTTCTTTTCTGATCTTTTGGCATTACGTTTCATATATATGAATTTAGAAGAAAGGTTGTATTTGGATTTTCCTTGTTCTGTCATGGATGCTGCCAACTACATTACTCAATGGTTGCATTTTATATTTGAAATTTTTGTTTTCAAGTGTGTGTAGACTGTGGGGTTTGAGAATGAACTTGTTTCTCTTCTCAAACATATCAACTTCGCGTTTTGATGTTTGGTTGATCCATTCTATTTCTTGCAAGTCTTGATTGATATATGTATGTTAGGTTGTAGGAGTACTCTAGGGATAACATGCAGTTTACAAGAACACAGAGAAAGGAATAAAATGATGCAATCTTTTTCTATTGAGTAAACAAGAACTATCCAGCCTCTGTTTTTATGAAATATGCCGGGAAAGATGTAATTTGTTGCCACATAATTGTTCTTTCCAGTGAATATTGGCTCCTTTAAGATTGGACTTACTTATGGACTATATATCTATATACAGATGATGATGATGGTTCATACAGAGCACCCTTAATAAAGTCATAGTAGTAGCCTTTTTTCAAAGCAAAACAAGTTTTCCCTTTACAAATCCATTAATTAATACGTGATACGTTATATATTATAATCCTATCTCATATGTATTTAATTTGATTAGAATTTGGATTATGACTCAGCATATATATGTTTACTGTATCCTTTCACATCGGCCACATTGGTCATCTCCAACTGTAATCACTTTATTTCTCCTTTTATTTTCCCAGAAAAACCAAATCACACGTATGTTTCTTGTCCTACCCTGAAGATGAACTATTTGTACACACATCATACAAATATATTACATACAAAAAAAATGAATTTTCAATTTTGGAAGAATCAAGAGGACAAGCTGGCCTCGATGCTGGTAGTGGAAATCTCTTGGAACATGGAAGTTTCTTCAACATGCCACTTGAGAATCTCTCTCGCATACCTCAGTGCATCGTCCACAGTATCACTCTCCAAGCTCACTTGAGAAACAAACAGCTTCGGCCTAAAGGTCCTTCCACGCATCGAAAAGGGTCCCACGAGTGAGTCATACAGTCTCTTGAACTGGAACCCGATGTAATGAAAAGCACGCTGAGCCATCGGAGGGTTGTGTCTGCTCGTCTGGTTCTGGCTGATCAACGGGTTGAAGTCTTCAAACCACTCACAGGTTCTTAGAGGAACCTGCTCGATTTTTTCTTCTAGAAGATCGAATTTGGTTAGAACCAAAAGGAACCTTTTGTTAGCTAGGCTCGGGTGAGTCACCATGCTCTCAAAAAGCTGTTTGTTTGCAATCATCTTGTTCACAAGAATCCCATCTCCGTCTTCTATGTATTCTCCATAATCTGTTAGTGAGACGCAAAATATCACCAAGTCAGCATCTTCAAACATTTCCAGCCATTTCCAGTTTTCTCCAAGGCTTCTTGGATTTAACCGGATAAGTTGGTACCTATAAAAAGAGAGAGAGGGAGAGACAGAGAAAAAGTAAGTTCAACGCTTTTTTCAAATAGTCCGAATGCAAAAAGGAAAAGGAATATAACTGACTTCATGTCTGGATCGTGATGATAATCGGTCTCAAGAGAGTCTTCTTGAGTTGTTGATGGGAATGAGAACTCCACACAAGAAAGTCCTTCCATAGATGAGAGTCCTTCCGCTTGCAATATGTCCATATCAGAAGGATCGTATTCTGATCTGGAGATCTCAAGAATCTGATTAGAAACAAATGTAGGTCAGTCTTCTTTTTTTCCCCTTTACAAAAGGGCCAAGGACCTGGAAAAAAAAAACGTTTATAGACAAGAAACCATTTGATCTAAAAACTCACTCGTCCAAGAAAATAAACGGCGTTTCTGGGAAGTGTATCGCGAAGTCTTTTGTAGGTGGCTTGAATGGCTGGTACTCTCCAGAGATCTGCAACAGTTTGTGCATTCTCGCGGCTTGATGCTGGAAATATCTTCAGGTTTCCTTCTTCCTTTTCTTTCAGAAGCCAATCTGAAAAATGTTTTAGTCTCGGGTTGATTGAGCTAACTGTTTTGGCACTAGTCTCATCTCCCGTATTGCCTAAATCACAAGAAATCGATCAGTGTCCCTCAATAATCAAATTGTTAACTGATGTTTGTTCGGTTTATAAATTTACCTGTTTGGTCCGAGGACTGGTTATTGTTCATGTCTTCTTCAAATCTTTCGTGTGCCTCAAGAACCATCGCCAGATAAGTATAGAGATTTGTTTGGATTATGAATTTGATTCTTTCACGGTCGTCTTGAGAAAATGGGACTCCATAGAGAGACCTTGCCTGAAACAAAAGAAGTCAATACCAGATTCTTTACTAGATGTGAAACATTTGAGTGGGTGGCATTAAGATGAATGGCTCACTTGTTTGTAAATCGTAGTGGCGCCACATTTCTCGTTACCAATCAGAAGAAGCTTGTTAAGCATTTTCTGCTTATAAATGGGCTCATCATTTGGTTCTACTGCAGATGAAGTCGGAGGAATTGGAAGAGAGAACACAGCACAAGCAAGCCTAGCTCTTTTCTGAAAAAAACATCCATAATTGTATACGGTTTATATTCATACGTTGTTAACAAGAAAACCTTGTGCTCCGGAAACCATACCTTATTCCAAATGTTCCCGATGACACGATTCTGACCTTCTTCCAGGTAAGTTCCATCTGCATTGACCCAAAAATGAGGCTTTCCTTCACATTGCACCCCCACCATCTACATCAAAGCAAAGAGGCATTCACTTTCACATGATAAATTAGAGGAGAACAATAACACTAATGCTTAAGGTCGTCCAGCCAAAGAACCTTGAGCATCATGAGCTCTGTCTTGGTTATTTCCCGACTATTAATGAAAATCTCAGTGTCACCATTGCTTGCGTTCGGCCTGATGTTACTACCTCCTATGTTCATGTGAGGACTTATAATCTGGCAAGGTTTCTCTCCTACCTGTAATAAATACGTAGAACCTCTGATTCAGCTGAGCATTCAAGATATAAACCCGAGAATAAATACACAGAGAAATATAAAAAATTCTACCTTTCCCCAGTAGCCAGCAACCTTATCATACCAATAGTCCCCGGGTTTTAGCTTTTTGGGTGGATTTGCACAAGTCTGCAACTTAAAAAGCTCTTCTCCATCTAAAGGCTTGCCATTGACAGCGATAAGCCGCGAAGGCAATTGATTCGCCTTGCAGGAGATCTCGACGCTCATGACTTGTTGAAGTTCTGAATCCGTGAGAAGACGCTTCAGCATTCGTGAACACTTTCCGAGACTCCCTCTCTTTGACTCCTCGATTCTGATACCAATGCAAGTCTGACATTTTCTTCCTTCGGGCATCGCACCCATGGCTCTTCGCACACAGTTGAAGCAATATTTGGCATTGCAGACAATGCAAACTTCCTTCTCAGTGAACCGGTTCCCCATTAAGCATCGGTAGCACGACCCTCTTTTACCTTTCCTTTCAGCTATAGGCGTTGGAGCTATACTTTCCCCATCAGAAATGTAAGAGCTTTCATCACATTCACTACCCTGACTTGGTACAACGAACTTCACACGATTTACAGTTTCGCCATCCGCCTCCACTCCATTGGAACAATCCTCATAACCCGATTCCACATCCGAAGCTCTTAAATCATCTTCTGTATCCTCTCTTACTTCTGCAGATGATGGTGCTGATGATGGTGATAACGGTAAATCAACCGCTTCTTCTGCTACATCCAACCTCTTTGACGATGATGATGATGATGATGATGAGCCAGAAACCACATGATGCCCTTCCAAAACCACACTAGAACTAGCTGCAGATTCAGGTGGTTTCTTGGTAACCCTATTAGTCCTAACGAGAGGTTGGACCACCGGGTAAGAGATATCACGCGACAAGGGAGAAAACGGAACGGGAAGAGCCGTAGGAATCTTATCAACTTCGACGGGATGAGCTCGTGGCAAATTAGCAATATAAGGGCCTTTATACTCACTGGCGAACGAATAATCAATTTGAAAACTATTGCTATTTTCATCACCATCGCGATTATCCCTTTTAGGACTCGGTGACGCTAAAGGTAAGAACTTTCTTAAAACTGCAGCCATCTTCTTACCAAATTCAGCACAGACACACACACACCAAAAAACCCTATAATTCCCTGAATCAGAAACTATTTATCCCAGCAATCATGAATAGTGCCCAAGAGAATAAGATAAAAAGACCCTAAGCCACTAGTGGCTTAAATAATCAATCAATCAATCACAAACCGCGTGAACAAGAAGAGCCCAATTCCAGAAAATATATATAAGACTGCTCACAGAAAGCTCCTTTAGCTTAAGGAAAGGCACAAAATTCGAATGTTTCATACAAAGAGGAAGAGATTTTCCGGGAAAAGTGGCAACGGGAGAAAGAAAAGGAACAAATAAATTTTCCGGGGAAAGGAATTGCACAGGTAAACAAAAAGAAGAGAGAAAGATGGTTGGATCGTCTTCTCTCTCACTAGTAAAAGACGAAGACTGGACAAAAAGGGAAGACTTTCTCTTTGTTTTTCTTTTCTCTGAACCAAAAGAAAATTGGACTTATTTTCCGGGAAAATTCTCGGCGTCAACGCGGGTTTGGGGTTAAAAACGATGCGTTTGGAAAGGCGTTGAGAGGGTCAAAGAGAGGGCAATTTCGTCAAACCGTGTTCATTCCTAACCATCGTGTTCGATTACCCGGAATTACGCGGTTAATATAATTCATTCGGCTGTGGAAATGTTTTCGGTTTAATGATTGATTACAAAAATAGTAAATTCAACATATTTAAAATTTGAAATATGAGATATTTTGCAGAAGTTCACATTTTTTTTTGTCCGTGTTGCATATTGAGTTGTTCACTATGGTCCCTTATGTAGCCGAACCTGATATGGAGATAGGTCTCAACGCTCAGTGCTCCGTCGTATTCTAATTTTCTAACGTATTGTCAAGCAAAACAAAATCTACAAAAAAAAAAAATTCTTTCACAATAATTGTTGTAGTTTTATGTTTTAACCATGAAATAATCATATGAGTGTATGTGTCTATTAAAGAGTGTTTTTTCTTTCTCATAAATATAGATTAGATCTAAATGGTAACTGCATATTCAAACAGAATAATAATTTCTAACGACTTTGGGTGGATATTTGGTGGTGCTTACTTGTTAATTTTAAAATATGCAGATTGGTTAAGAGATTCATTGAAGAAAAAAATTGACAGTTAAACTTTAACTTGTTTTTTTTTTTTTTTAATTATAAAACTTAAATTTGTTGGCGAGACCTTGAAAACCAGTCCCTACGGGTGTGTTATTCAATCAAAGTTTTTAATAGATTACAATCCATCGTTATTCGATGATTAATTTTAAATCCGTTTTAAAAATCCAATATTATTGATTCTTGTATTTATAATCTCTTCATTAAAGGAGTTTGAAATCAATTGTTATTCAATTAAAGATTTGAATAAGCTAATTAAAATCTTACGTTCCATGTTTAAAAGATTCTTACAAAAGATTTTAAGTAAAAGAGTTTAACCGAATTTAAAGCTAATTTTATGTGTAAAATATAGCAATAAAAATCTAACATTTTACCCTCAGATTTGCAATCTTTCGTGACATCTTCTTTCATTTCCTTCCATCTTTTCCCTCCTCACTTTTCTATCTCTTTTCCCTCCTCCATTACTCTATTTACCTTTGCCACATCTCTCTCTTTTCCCTGGTCACATCTCTCTCTCCTCCCTCTCCGTAAGTTCTTCTTCACACATAAAACTGATTTATTTTTGTTTATTGTTAATTTTTCTGGATTAGAAATCGTAATCGTCTTTCTGATTTTTGTTTTGGTGTTGAGGATTAGGTTTGCTTGCTTTATTGAATCTTGTCGCCATGTTTATAGAGACTAGTGAGATTATTTACGTTGGTTATTGTTAAATCATTTTGGATTAGCTTATTATATGTTTTAGGTATAGAAGTTTGGTCAACAATTTAAGACTCGTGGTTCTTTTATTATGGTTGAGATTCATGTTCTCTTATATGTTCTAATTTTAGTTTATGTGTTTGAAGTTTTGGATTTAACTGTTTATTTTGATTTAACTGTAGGTTTTGGAATGATGGAACAAACATTTTATGAGGAAGATGACTCAGATGTATACATTATGTTATTGATGCTTGTGGGATCTTTTACTGCGTATGAGAATCAAATTGAACGTCCGATTCGGCGACCAATCACGAGAGAAGGGCATGATTATATACAAAAAGTTTTGAAAGAGAATCCTATTCATTTTCGGCAATTGTATCGTATGTATCCTGATGTGTTTGCAGATTTATGCTATCTTATCAGATTGAAGACATGTTTGGAAAACACACGATATATGTGTGTTGAAGAGATGCTTGCTACTTTTTTGATGACAGTTGGCCAAAGTTCAAAATATTGTCACACGATTGACACTTTTAAGAGATCAAAGTTCACAGCAAGTACAAATTTTCATAAGATTCTCAGAGCTTTGAACACGCTCGCACCAAGTTTGATGGCCAAGCCTACTCATACAATACCTGAAAAAATAAGCAAAAGCACACGATTTTATCCTTACTTCAAGGTACTTATCTTTTCTGTTTGAATATTATGTCTACTAAATTTATATATTAATAGTTTTAAATTTATTTAGGATTGTATTGAAGCTATTGATCGCACACACATTTATGCGATGGTAAAGGGTCCTGAAAAAGCAAGTTACCGTAATCAAAAAGGATTCCTTTCGCAAAACGTACTAGCTGCTTGTAACTTTGATCTTGAGTTCATGTATGTTTTAAGTGGATGAGAAGGTTCGGCTCATGGTTCAAAAGTTCTACAAGATGCCTTAACAAGAAGAACTAACAGACTGCAAGTTCCAGAAGGTAAGTTATAATTCAGGTCTAGATTATATGATAATAATTGAAATAATATTCTTAAATCAAGTGAGTTATATGTCTTTTGGTGTTTCAGGAAAATATTATTTAGCTGATTGTGGATTTGCAAACCGGCTTAATTTCTTAGCTCCATTACGAAGTCCTCGGTATCATCTACAAGAATTTCGTGGTGAAGGACGTGATCCAGCAAATGAAAATGAACTATTCAACCTTCGCCATGCATCCTTGAGAAACGTAGGATTTTTGGTATATTTAAATCTCGGTTCTTGATTTTTAAATCAGCACCACCATTTTCTTTCAAGACCCAAGCAGAGATAGTTCTTGCGTGTGCCGGTTTACATACCTTTCTTCGTAAAAGATGTCGGTCAGATGAATTTTCTAGTGATGAAGAAGATGATGAAGAAACCGAAAATCAGAATTCAGAAGGGAATGATGGTGTTGAAACCCAAGATCAAGAAAGAGAATTGGCAAGACAATGGAGGGCGACCATAGCTGCAAATCTGTGGAGAGATGCTACTAATATTGGTAGCCAGAGATAATTCATTCATTAGCTTGTTAGGTTTATGTTTTTATGAATTTGTTTTTGTTTTGGTGACTATTCTTTCGGTGTG
The DNA here is from genome assembly GCA_002933915.1 of Eutrema heterophyllum. NCBI lineage: Eukaryota > Viridiplantae > Streptophyta > Magnoliopsida > Brassicales > Brassicaceae > Eutrema > Eutrema heterophyllum. Next base: position 201,909 of record PKMM01032469.1, on the reverse strand, counting down.
TTTGGACTTGCACCCCTTATGATTTTTTTTTAGAATTTTAACTTGTTTTTAAAAAGGTTGCTATACGTATATGTTTTAGCTTGTATAACTTTTATATTGATACTTCTCTTGAACTTATACATATCTATCTGTAAGTTTTATGCGTTAATTTTTTTAATGTATATTGTCAAGCAAAACAAAATCTACAAAAAAAAAAAAAAATTATTTCCCAATAATTGTTGTAGTTTTATTTTTTAACCATGAAATAATCATATGAGTGTATGTGTCTATTAAAGAGTGTTTTTTCTTTCTCATAAATATAGATTAGATCTAAATGGTAACTGCATATTTCAAAAAGAATAATAATTTCTAACGACTTTGGGTGGATATTTGGTGGTGCTTACTTGTTAATTTTAAAATATGCAGATTGGTTAAGAGATTCATTGAAGAAAAAATTTGACAGTTAAGCTTTTAACTTGTTTTTTTTTTTTTTAATTGTAAAACTTAAATTTGTTGGCGAGACCTTGAAAACCAGTCACATAATTGACAATTATACATTAATCTTCAACACCACTCACACCACGCACGACGAGATGTTTGTTGTTCATAAATGTCTAATGTATATAAACCCTATTCTACACAACACATTCAAATTGATTACCATTTCATTTGTGAAAAATAGGCCTATTGGTTCAATCAGCACGAAACACACGTCGTTACACATATATCTCTATGTCGGGAACAAATGATGCCTTGAACTTAATTAGGTTACTTCAAAAAGTAAAAAAAAAAAAAAGAAGGTTAATTACTTCATGACATTTTATGTTTTGCTCTCTAAATGAAAAGAAGCACAAAAAAATATGAAGTAAGATAACTACAATGAACTAAGATAAGAAGTTCACCGAACCTCTTACAACATGTTAATTAGCAAGATCTGGTTGGATATCAAGAACCTATATTCCTATATATAATTTAGAAAGACCAATTCTAACGAAGAGAAAACGACTCGTCAAATTCCAAATTATAAAGTTGCAAGCACGGCATAGAACACAAAGAAAACAAACATGTTTGATTCAGTCTTTGTTCTTGTTTATTTTACAAATTTAGGGGAAAAAAGAATGATACAGTTTCTTTTAAAACATTTTTTCTTTTAGGAGAAAAAGAAGCAAAACTCGTTAACGTGAAAACCATCAACCCAACATTGACTCCTTCACCAGCTGACGTGGCAAAAACCTGTTCGCTGACTTAGTCATAAAATTGAAAACAATCATTCGACTCTTTCCCCGGTGTGAAGACGGTCGTCGTGACTGATCAACGACGACTCATTTTCGTAAATAATCACACTATGCTCCGATCCACTTCTTTTTATTTTCCCAAACTGCGTGAACTCCACGCGCCACTCCCTTCGTGCGGAGACGAATAGCTCTTCCGCCCCGAAGATGCTGATGGCTCGTCCATCTCCCTCCACGTGGCCATCCTCTCCGACACGCGCCACACTTTCACCGACTTGTCCAAACTTCCGCTGTATATAATCCACTTCCCGTCTCCCTCGGCGACGGAAGAGGCTTTTGCTCCGTTACGGCAAGCTCGTTCCTCCTCCACGGCTAGACACTTGACAGGTCCCATGTAGCCCGTCAAAACAGACAGACACTGATGGGACCCGTCGGTTGGGTCCCGCCTCCAAACACATATATTCTTGTCTGCCGAGCCACTCAACAACAAGTTCCCCGCTACAGCGAGACATAGCACGGCGGATTTGTGCCCTTTGAGTATTCCGCCGATGAATATACGCTTTGAACGCTCCCAATAGTTCACTAGCCCGTGACCGCGTTTTCTTGCTTTAGCAAAATTTGAACCAACACGTGCCTCGTAATTCCTTTGCCTTGCATCCACGTTTCCACACTTTAACCGTGCCATCCGCGGATCCCGTGAACACCAAGTCATCGAAACCGGACATTACCGAGTTTATCGCGTCATCGTGCGCATGTATCGATTCCAAACATTTCGAATCCGAGATTCTCCACACTTTGATCGTTGTGTCCCAAGAACTCGAGTACAACAACCCTAGCTCAACGTCCAGGCTAAGACTTGACACGGCGTCGTTATGCTTCGTCTTCACGGAGTTTCCGTTACGGCGCGCCTCCATGTAATGCTTAGGGTTTACGGAGCTCTTGACCATCGATTTAAATGTAGGCAATGTTCCAACCCGCTTGTGTTTTCCCGGTTTTCTCTTCGAAACCTTCCAAATCCGGATCTTCCCGTCTTGATGGCCGGTAAAGACACGGTCTCCAAATATCACAATGGCCTTGATTAGCCCACTACTGGATTTAAACCCTGCATAGTCCTTCAAATTCTTCCAAACCCTAACGTTCTTCGAGTCCGTGTAGAGAAGGTCACCAGAAGCGGCTAGCGAGTATATATGACCTTCTTCACGTACAATGGACCCAATGAGACCGTTGGTCTCGAGGAAATTGTCTTCGCTAAAATCCGCAGCCCAAGGCGGAGACACGCGGGCCCAAGGCGACATTACGCAAGGAGAGCCTTCTCCGCTGGTCGGACCGCTGCTCATGGTTGAGGCCGAGACGCTGCTAAACCGGTGGTGAGTTAAGTTGGTGTTGACAATGATGGGATCTTCGGGAGGGAATATTCCATCGTGGTCAGCTTTCAAGAGATCACCACATCTAGGTCTTGGTTTGTGACCGTTATCGCTAAGGTTGTGGCTGAGATTGTGGCGATGGTGATTGTTGGTATAAAGATCGTTTTGGAGATCAACGACCATGGTACCACCAGTTTCCTTCCTCATCTCTCTTGCTTCAAATTTTTATCACAAAAGTCAAATGCTTGATTTTTATTTTTTTTTTAAGTTAAAAGAATAATGATATCGTACTTTTTTTTGGGTTTAGGGGGACTTTTTTTTGGGGTTGTGATAGCTATGAATAAGAAAGTTGAGGGATAATGTGTGTTTGTAGATTTTGGTTGGCAAAGAGGAACAGAGATTTTTATGGAGATTTTGACGGAGATTTGGAGGGTCTAGGGCATATTTTGACTTTTAATAAGGTTTTTGTTTTGTCAACGACTCTTGGGGAATTGTTTATGGGTTGCGAGGATCTATCTTATAAATGCACACTATTACATTGAATTAGATGCACACTATTACATTGAATTAGATGTACACTATTACATTGAATTACATGTACACTATTACATTGAATTAGAACATTCTTTGTAAAATGCATTTCAGGTTCCAGATACATTTGGAATATTAGGCACGCAGGCCGAAAGGTACTTAAATCTCCTCCATAACTCATTTCACATAGCTTTACTGCCTAAAATACCTTTTATTAGGGATAAGATATAATATACATGCTTATCCCTAATAGTTTTCCAAGCCGAAACCGTACTGGTACATTTCATCATTTGAATCTCATGGTGATCAAATATTTGGATTTAGTAGAAAATAGTGGATTGTTTTCGTTTATTCTCGTTATATTCAATATATATCATCAAGCTAGTCTAGATGCAAGTTTAGATGCTAGTTCTTAATTAAATAAGTAGCATGCACTCTTTTTTCATTAAAGAGTTTCTAATTACATAGAGATTCGCAAGAATAGGAGACAATATCCTAATATTCTCCTTGAAATTGGAATGTGCATGACTTATCGATGTCCAGCTTGACCAAAACAAGTTCGAGTTTTTTTATTCCCAAACCTTGGTTAAGATATCCGATATATGAACAACGTTTGAGTCAATATGTTTAGGAACTTTGGGGCAAATTTTTTTAAGTCATTTTAATTATTGCATCCGGAGTTATAGGTCCCGGGCTATCGCACCGTCTGACCTATATACTAAGCCGGCCGTGCAAATAAAATACTAAAACACGATTTTTGATAACAAATTTTATTTAAAATTTTATCTTGTATGCACTACACTCATAAAAAATAATGGTAAAAAAATTTCGGAAGGGAGATTGTACTTTGAATAATATATAAAAGATATGGACTAATCCACTCTTTGTCAATAGTTTTTTAGTTGAAAACTCACTATTCCTCATATAGTATCTAAGCTAAAAATGAGGTGTTCAGTCTAAGATGAATAAACCGAAAAGCTATCATCTCGAAGAGTGCTTTAGGAATTTCACATCAAAAAATATAAAATACAACCACTAATATATAAAAGACTTGAAATTGCGTTTGACATGTAATTAGACTAGATGCCCTTTTATACCAAAAGAAAATATTTACTATACCTAAAGAAAGTATTTATTGTTAAGAAAATATTTCTAGTTAAGAAATTAAGCCATTACCTTAGGTACATTATCATGATATTTTATATACGATAAACAAAACAGAAATTTTTTGAGCAAATGAGTGGTGATTTAGTGGGTTTGAGAATGAACATTCAATATCGTTAGTTCAACTTCATTTGGAATTGGTGATTTACGCTTTAAATGCGGTATCATCAACGGCTGGTCCCACATACCGAGAAAGATTACGAGCTAAAGATCCGAAACTTTTACGATTTTTTATTTTATTTTAATTTTAATTTTAAAAGATAATTAGAGAAAAAAATTGAAGGAAAAGCTGGAATATCATCTGATATTCTGATAGGTACTGTGCGGAACTGAACACATTGGCGAATGTTGAAAATGGTAAAAAGCAATGCAGAATTATATTGGAGTATAAACTAAAATAAATTAACGATATTAGTATAATTTTTTATTGAAATAGTTATTTTGGTGTTTAATTAATGAAGAAGCATTTTTGTTGGATAAATATTTTTTTATTATTATTATTATTATAGAAATATTATCTGATGTTTTATGTAGAAAATAATAACATCAAATATAATAATAATAAAATAGTAAATGTTATATTAGTTTCGCATATTGTCTGAACGTATATTTTTCAAATTTAGTGTAAAAAATTATATGATGTTGTTTTTTTTAATAATATAAAATGTCAATAAATGCAAAAATGTATTTTTTCGGATATTGGGGTTTATGATCCATATAGGTATCGAAACAGTTTCAGTTCGGTTTTGGTTCGGGTCCAATGGGTTCTGGGTCGATTCTGTTCCGAAATCTGATAACCAGTAAATACCCGAATTTTGTTCGGTTATAGTTTGGTTCGGGTATTTAATACATGAAATTCCCAAAATATACCCAAAATATTGAAAGTATACCCGAAACCCGAAAATATATCCGAATACCCGAAAAACACTAAAGAAAATATACACGAAACATGAAAAATATACCCGAAATATTGAAAATATATATGAAAACCCGAAAACACTAAAGAAAATATACATGTTTTACCAAAAATATCTATAGTACACGAAATTCGGGTATTCGAGTAAAACCCGGAACCGAACCTACCTACGGGTATCAATGAGGAGGAACCATCAGGTATTTTGGGCAACATCGAACTGGTATTTTCGGGTCGGTTCCGGTTCGGGTATTCGGGTATTCGAATCTGGTTAAAATTCCCAGGCCTAGTTGCCGTCGGGTCTCTCTCTCCCCCTCCCTCAAAACTAGGTTAGGGCTTTCGAAGAAAATAAATCGGGCGACAGCAGCCCAATAGTCCCTAAATACAGTCCATTTGACTCATATAATTTAGGCCCGGCTCTGTCAAGAGGTGCATTTGCACCAGGTCCAAAAGCCCAATCGAAAATTTTGGCCCAAATGTTTTATTTTTTCGTTTTTTTTGTTTTTGTAAAAAAAAAAAAAAAAAAATTTTGGCCCAGCTTGCACCGGGTCTTCAGAATCTTCAAGCCGGCCATATTATATTATCCCTCTTAATCAGAGAAAGAAAAATCAGAGCGAACCCTAATTTTTCAACATGGCGCCGATTCTGAGATCCGTCATTGCCCGGGTACTTCTGGTTATGATTACAAAAAAAAAAAAAAAAAAAATTGTTCATGTTATAAAAATAAATAAATAAATAAAACACTAGAGGGATCGAAAAGTTTAATATTTTTAGCCGTATGTCTTCTTGTTTCTTCCCCAAATAACATCGATGAAAATCTAATTATATATGCATTTTCTGTTCTATGGGTTGCATTATATCGAATGCAACAAATAATATAGAAAACAATTCAGTAAAAAAGCTTTAATACAGTTTTTAAGAACATTTGAAGGGAGTTGTAAATTGGTTTATCATGATTATTAACGTGTTCTAAATAACCTAAGCAACAAATGATATAATTCAATGCAACTTGTGAATACATTCAAGAATGTTTTACGAGAGAAAATTTTGATGGTAAACATGATATTACATGCAATCACTGTAAAAAGACCTGTTGCTTGAATATGCGTCAAAATGGAACTACAACTTTGATTCATATGAAAGTTTGTTCAAGGATTCCTGGACGTACATTTAGAAGTAGTAGAAAGCTGGATATGATGGTTTTTTGTGAAATGATTGTAGTGGCTATAATTGAGCATGATCTCCCATATTTGTTTGTTGAGTATCAAAGGATTAGAGAGGCTTTTGCTTAAGCTAATCCTGATATTAAGTTTTGGAGTAGAAATACAGCAGCAACATATGTCTTAAAGAGTTTTGAGAAGGAGAAAAATAAACTTAAGGAAATTGTGACTTAAATTCCAGGTATGATTTGTTTGACAACAGATCTTTGGTGATATATCACTATTGAGGGTTATATTTGTTTGACATCCCACTATATTGATAATGATTGGAATTTGAAAACGAAGATATTGTCATAATGTGCTTTTCCGACTCTTCATTCTGGTATTGCTATAGCAATGAAGCTTATTGAGTTGTTGAAAGATTGAGGATTACAGAAGAAAGTGTTTTTACTAACCGTGGACAATGCTTCTGCTAATGATAACATGCAAGGTATTCTAAAGAGAAAGCTACAAAAAGATTTGGTGTGCACTGGGAAATTTTTTCATGTAAGATGTTTATCGCACATTTTTTATCTTATTGTGCAAGATGGATTGGTTGTGATTAGTGGAGGTTTGGAGAAAATCAGGGATAATATTAAGTTTGTGAGAAGATCTCAGTCTAGAGAAAACATGTATCAAAACTGTATCAAAACAATTGAAATTTAGGTTAAAGCATGTTTGGTTTTAGATGTCATAACTCGTTGGAATTCTACACATATGATGCTCTCTAGAGCAATTAAGTTTAAGGATGTCTTACGTAATCTTGTAGAGGTAGAGAAGAGTTATAAGATTTTCAATCTGATTTAGAGTGAAAAAGAGGAGAAATGATATGTGAGCTCTTGACACCGTTTGCTGAAATGACAAATCTGATTTATGGCCCAACCTAATCCACATCAAACTTGTAATTTATGCAAGTTTGGAAGATTAAAAGTTGGGTTAAGAGCTCATGACAAATTTGATGATCTAATTATTCGTGAAATGGTGGAAACTATGAAGCTGAAGTTTGACAAATATTGGGAAGAATTTAGTAATATACTTGCAATTGTTGCATTTTTGGGTGCACGTTCTATTTTCTCATGAAAACTTCCATATAATAACACATCTCCACGAAGTTTACCCATAGTTCTATTTCTCCACCATTTGAAATTTTGAATCTTATTTCCCCACGAAATCAAAGTTTCAAACTTATTTCCCCATCAATCAAAGTTCCAAACCTATTTGTCCACGAAACACGGTTTAAATCGGTTTACTATATTCCAATCAATGATTAACCAGCTAAATACCAATTACAATCCAATTAAACCACAAAACCCAGATTAAACCAATTACAATCCAATTAAACCCGATTACATAATCCCCACCTGAAACTAAATGTTTTAATTCCCAAAACCTTCGACCAACAAAAAAAAAAAATTTCCAAAACCAAAAATCCCGTAGAACCCTAATTAAAATTCTGAACCCAGAAATCAAAATCCCCAAATCTAAGAAATCTCTTCTCGATGAAGAAATGGGTCTTGAAATTGGGTTGGGGAATGAAGATTTATCGCCTTTTTGTGGTGTATCAGATAACGCAGATCCTCATCTCCGGCCATGGCTCCGACAACGATCTCTCCACCATTCCGCCGTTTAAACTGTTATCCCTCAGTGATCCTGGGTAAGTATCTACTGATACAACCGACGAGTTCGACACTGGCGGCTTCAACTCGTCCATATCCGCCACCGACGATCTCTGGCCGAATCCGTAGTCAGCGATCTCCAATTGGGTATCACAGAGCTGTCTCCCTATCGGTTTCTCTACCGGTAACCTGGCGGATCCCGACCGATGGTCACCGCCGTTCCGCCGCTTCTTCATCTTCTGATTCTGCCTCCATTGTTGAAGCTTCTTGCTGAAAACAGATGTCGCCGACCAAAAACTGGTCGGGTGAAGAAGAGGAAGAAGTAGGGTAGGTTTGTTTACGAGTTAGATCACCGTATGAATTTCTCTATTTTTTCTTTGAATTTATCATATGAATTCCTTTATGAACTCGAACTAAGTAACAAGAATACATCAAATTTTTACTTCCAAAACCAGTGTACTTGTGATTCCATCAGTCTGTGAGAATAAAGTTTTCAAGTTTCCAGAAAATAAAACTAGGAAATTTTCCAAAACTTCCAACAAAAAAATCGGGTGAAGAAGAAGAGTACTTTTGGCTTTTGGGTCGTTTTTGGGTTGGGTTTGGTTGAAATCGATTTTAGTTCGGTTTAGGATCTGGTTTGATTAGTTATGTTTGGTTTGTGAACAGTACCCAACATCAAACCGATAAAACCGATATCCGTGGGGAAGTAGGTTTGAAACTTTGATTTCGTGGGGAAATAAGATTCGAAGTTTCAGATGGTGGGGAAATAGAACTATGGTAAACTTCGTGGGGATGTGTTATTATATGGAAGTTCTCAGGGAGAAATAGAACGTGCACCCTGCATTTTTTTGATCCAATGTTGAAGTTTGCATTCCTATAATATTGTTTCACTACTTTGGATTCATCCACTAGCAAGTTCAACTTGGCTCATGTGCGTAGCAAGATGGTTATGCTTTTTGGAGCTTATAAGAGAAACATAAGCAACATTACCATAACTCCTTCACAAGTAGAAACTTTACACAAGGACATTCCATCAGGATACGATATAAGTGTATTATATAACTATCTTTTTGGTCTCTTTTTGATTGTTTATCTCTGTTTGTGCCATGCGTTTTTAGTCTTGCATTGTCTATGTTTCGGTGTTGTATTCTCTATGTTTCATTCTGGTTTTAACCTTGTTTTATCTCTATTGTTGTTTTTGTTCATGCTGGTTTGATGCAGTTTCAGTTTGTTTTTGTTGTTGCAGTTTCAGTCTTGTATTGTTTATGATTCTTTTGCTGTCTTTTATGATTCAGTTATGATTTCTGATTTTATGATTCTTTTACTTATCATATCTCAAGGGTTTTATTCTTACGTTTCTCAAAAGACTGGTGGTAAAGGAAAATCACCATTACACAAGTATTTGGATGAGCCAGTGACAACCCTATATACGATTAGTTGACTATTGGCTTAAACTAGTGAGGTTTGGGCTCAAAAGATACGTTTTGGAGGTTGGGAACCACTGGATGCAGTAGATGGTGTTGAATTGATGAAGAATCAGTTGCTAGATGTTAAAGCGTTTGAATATGAGGATGGATGGTGCAAAGACTGGCCTTTAGCTGAGGATAAAGGGCTCAGTACATTACTCAAAGATATCAGATCGCTTCTTGTGTCCTTCATTGAACACAAAGTTCTCTCAAATAGCATTCAAGACAGGTTGATGCATTCCGTGGTTAAGCAGCTTCAAAAGGTTAAAGTTTCCAGTCAGACGCTTACTAATTGCCGCCTAGTGGAAACACCTCAGAGTATATGCTTTCTGGAGTGTGATGAACTGAAGCAACTCCTTGTCTTTCTACGAGAAATCAAGTGTGAAAGGGATGATGGTAAACATCTGGTTTGCAGAGCAGTTGACAGTTCCTGCAAGAAAATATCAAATTTGACTCTGAGTTCTTTCTTTTGGATAAGAGACTACTACAAGAAGGGGGGGCTTGATGGAGTTGACATGTTCATATGGTTTTACAGCCATTTACCACAACAAGTTGATGGATTTGTGTTTCCCATGCCTATAAGTACACACAACTTTGACATTTGGGTAGCTGTTCTGAGAGTTGTTCAGTTCACGTGTAAGACCTTGAGAACCAAATATGCCAAGAAATTGCAAATGCTAGATTATGGTGCGGCACTTACTGACGTAAGACTGTTGTGCGAGGCAAGGAGTAAACTGAAGAACAGATATGCTACTTTTCTCTGCGATAGATGTGAAGAGACTCACAATAGGGAAATCTTCTTATGTGCAGTACCATATGTTCTCAAAGGAGGAGAACCGAAATTTAATTTATTGAACTCAGAGAATTGTCTGAATGAGATACATGATCAACGTGTGATATCATCATATTTTGCATGGTTCAAGCATTCATATTACTTAGGTTTTGAGTCTTTTGCATATAGTTCATGTCATTTCCTTAGCATTTTAGTCTTCTTAGGAGTTTAGTGTGTCTATATTAGGTCCTAGTGTGTCTAGCATGTTTTGGAGCATATTCTAGGTACTTTGGAGGAGACCTGAGACTCGAGGCGTGATACCATTCGAATCGGGAACAAAGGAAGACGGCTAAAGACATGAGGAAGCTTGAAGAGACACAACACCGAGATCACACATCGGTGCAACCTCCTCGGTGTAACCTCGGCATGCCAATACCGCGCAAAAGACTGATCCACACCGACATGTGACGTCGGTATCGAAGCTTCAGGGGACTACACTGATAGTTGCATAATTTAGTCCATTTTAGCATATATTTTAGTTAGCATTTTGTGACCTTCTGCATTCATTTCATGGTTTTTGGTCTAGTTCGCATCCATTTTAGAGTTAGTGAGTCTTAGGATAGTTCTTGCATATGTTTGTGTGTTGTGGAGTCTTTTAGGTACCATTTGGAGCTTATGGAATAATGGTGGAGCTTGGAGGAAGATCATGGGGCAAAATAAACCGGTTTGGAGCAAGAGTTATGCCCAACGATCAAGGCAAATGTAGAGGCCGTCTGACGTGCTTCAAAGATCGGTGGATAAAAAGACCTTGCGCTCCGATTCAGCCTTGGAGCCCTTGATTAAAAGTGTAGATAATTGAGTCATCTTTCCAACAAAGGTTGTTTCATCACGTTCTGAGCCTTATTGCGGAAGTTATCGTCATTTCACTGAGCACACGTCCGGCTGGCGCGGCACTCAGACAGAAGTCACATCGGTATGGTGCATCGGTGAAGTGCATACCGATGTGGAATCCCAGAAAACACACAGGAGAATCCTCGGGGAGCTGCATCGGTCAACTACATACCAATGTGAGCTCCTCATGAGCAAAATACAGAGTCCGTCCAAAGCGCTTCAAAGATCGACTCATATGAAGGGTTTCCATTTGGATTTAACTTCGGCGATCTTCATGAAAGTTGTAGATAATTGAGTTAGATTTCGTTTGGAGGTGGTTTAAGTTCAATCCGAGCAGTGTTTCAAGAGATACGACAAATTTAGTGAGCACATGTCCATATGGCATCGATTTGGACTAATGACAGAAATCACATCGGGGTGCTGCATCGGCCAGATGCACACCGATGTGACTCCTGTGACCCACTTATGTATAAATGACTAAGAGACATAATTATGATGATATCTTGTTTTTAGTTTGAAGAAAAACACATTTCTTAGAGAGAGTTTGGAGATTTTGAAGAGATACTTTGTTTTTAATGCAAGTTCTTGTTTGTTTTCATCTATCTATCTATTTCTAATCATCTAACCATGAATCTAAACACCTCATACATAGGATTTGTTGAGATTATCATGGTTTGTGAGTAGTTTCGTTAGAACTTTGGGTATGGTAGATTACATGTTTTCTTGCTAAATCATGATGCTTATGACTTAGTTTATGAAGAATCCTTACTTGTTAGGTGTGATTAATGCTAGATTAGCCTTGACAAAGTTGATTTAGAACTTAAGGAATTTCACGCCCGGAAGGTGTTCGATGAAATTCCTCAACCAAACTTAGCAAGTGTTTTACATTCCTAACCTATGGAAATGGATGTCTAGGGTGTTTAATGGCTATTTAGACTTGAGATTAATGCTTGTTGATCATTTAATTGCAAATGGAAGTTTGTTCTCAATTAAGTGATTAATGAAGTGATTATTGTCATGGAAGTGGATTAGTCTAAATTAGTGCTCTAAGGCCTAAGGATTAGCATTGTTTGATTGTTTAAGTATCATGGTTTAGCTAGAGAATGTCTAAGTCGATTACCATTACCCGAAGTTTGTTTGCTTTATCTTGTTTAAATCGTTTTCGTTTTGTTTCGGTTCAAAACTTGTTAGTCTTTTAATTACCTTTGTTATATGCTTGGTTATTTATTATCTTGTCTTTAAATTGATTATGATCATTAGAAAACCTTTATTCGATTAGCTTAGATTAAGAAGTGTCTCGTATTCTCTGTGTGTTGTTCTCGTGCCTCCTTGTGGATTCGATCCCTAAGTGCTACAATGACATACCATTAGATTGTGGTATTGTGCACAATGGATTAATTGTGCGAACCGTAAAAAGTTCACTATCATACACCGAGGTCACACATCGGTGTTGCTCCTCGGTGTAGAAACAGGAGCAAATTCCCTTAGCCCCGATGTGCAGTACCGAGGAGTGACATCGGTGTGCCTCAACTCCCTTCGATCATCACTTCAACATCGACATCACAAATCGATACAACTTCTCGGTGCATTTCCTCCGGACGACTCCTCTCCAACACCGATGTCACAAATCGGTGTGACTCCTCGGTGCATCTCCTGAAGACAGAGCACTCACCTCAACACCGAGATCACACATCGGTGTAACATCTCGGTGTGAGACCAGAGATAATTTCCCTTAGCACTGAGGTGTAACATCGGTGCAGACGACCCAACAAACACTTCTCACCCAATTAAACCGGGTCGGTACCCGGTTTGTCCCGGGTCGACCCGGTTTGCCACTGTTCACTATAAATATTTTAGACCTAATTTTTCCTAAGGATCATCTTTTTCTCTTGCTAAAAACTTTCCTTTTAGGGTTCTAAGTATTTTGTAAGAGATATTCTCCTTTTAAGTTATGCAATCTAAGTTTATTTCTTAATCTCTTCTTCTTATATCTCATTTCTTTATCTTATAATCATCTAATCATGGGCTTTAACATATCTCTCATAAGATTTGTTGGATCAATCATGATTAGTGAGTAGTCTTTTTAGGATCTTGGGATGAGGTAGCTTTAGTGTGATCCAATGGTTGATTTATGATGCTTAGGGTTAGATTTACTTATTTCCCTTCTTTCTAAGTGTGCTTAATGCTAGATTAGGCTTGAGAAAGTTAATCTAGACCTTAGGGAATTTCACACCCACAAGGTGTTTGATGAAATTCCCCAAAGAGCTTAGTTAGAGATAATCATTATTAACCTATGAGAGTAGTTGCTTAAGGTGATTTTTGGTTGATTAGAACTTGAATCTTAATGCTTGCTAATTATCTTATCACAAATGAGAATTTGATCTTGATTTGGTGATTAGCAAAGTGATTAGTGCATTGAGAGAGGATTAATCAATAATTAGTGATCAAACCTAGGGATTAGCATTGATTGAGTATTGAGCATCATGAATTAGCCATAGGGTCACCTTTATTCCATAACCGCATCCTTGGATTCGCCTTTTATGATTGAAATCAATTTCGTTAGCATCATTAATCTTGTTACTTGTCTTAATTCAATTAGTTTAATTAGTGAAACTTCAAACAACATTGCTTGCTTAGATTAAGACGTTCTATGCATTCTTAGTGATTGAATCAAAACTCATTTGGATTGACACCTTATATACTACATAGTATATTGAGAATTGATCTCAAATTAGACTCCAAAAAGTCTACTATCAATTTGGTGAAAAATCATTGATATTGATACGGTGTTGAATTCGATCGAGAGCATGGAATCAATGGTCAAAGAGAAGGTTCTAGTCTGAATTATTTTTATAAGAAAATAGAAACTGTTTGGCCAAGCCCGGCCCGTAGGGCATGCGAGTTAGGCGATGGCCTAGGACCACCATATTTTTTTATGTTTTTATGGGTCAAATGTTTAGTTTTAGGTTAATAGTATATAATGCACAAAATTTGAACTTCATGTTTTTATTTAAAGTATTATTTTGTAACTAGGTTGAAAGTCAGAAAAATCTGCAATCCAACCAGTTATTACAGTACAAGACGAAAGAAACAAAACCCAGGAATTTGTTTTGACTAGATTAGCAAGATATTTGAGAGATGGTATAAAACCATTCACAAATCTTTCAGTTGCTTCTCTTTTAGAGAGAAGAGGAAGAGGGGAAGAAGACTGAGAACCACTTATCAAATTTGAGGTTAGTCTCTCAAACCTTATAATAAGGTTGAAAAATGGTCTTACAAATGAACCTACAACAGGTGATGACAGCTGCTTTCATTCCTTTGTCAGCATGTGGCGGCTGAGTGTGTGCCATAACCATACTTCATCTCCAAAGAACTCTTCAACTCTGCAACTGAGAAATGAATCACAAATCCGAAAACATAACATATCGAAACCACATGAATTTGATATATTGTCTCCGTCTGAAAACTTCAAGAAAAATTTCTTATGTAATTTTGGTTTTGGTTTGATATACTTTTGGTTTGTGTTGGGTCTCATGTAAGGTAAGCAAAGAATCTCCTCCTTCTTTTGGATCTTTTTTCTTTTGCACCCAACTTGGTTGCATTCTTTGGTCCCGATTATTTGTTTATGTTTACGTTTGCATTTCCATGTGAAAATGATTAGAGACTACTATATATATAACATGGAAATGCAAACCTTCATCAAACGCAAAGAAACAAAAGTCTTTAAGAGTTAAAGATGCACCTACTCCATATTGGGACATGTCTACTCTATGTTGTTAAAGTTGGAACCTTTCTATTAACCAAATCTCAGATTGATTGACAATATATATTGACCGCTAATCAATAAGTAAATCCCTTACATCCATATATAGTTCTAGTTTTTTAAGGTTTTTGGTGTATGAAGTGTTGTTAAAAGGGCAAAATGCAAAATGCTTTTGTATGATTTGTCTTCCCAGTTACAGTTGATGTTAAATCTTTTTCTTTGTGAATTTATCTCGTGCTTCGTGTTCAAGGGTCGTTGCCTCTTCCATGGTCAATTCGGATGATTAGGTTGCTGCAAAAGGTCTCAGTTATTTATAGGGATTTCAAATCCTCAAACATTTTACTAGATCAGTGGTAGAGTTGATGTGGAGATCAATTCCTTAAGAGAAACCAACCATATCTTTCACATTCAGCAACTTCTCTTTCATTACAACCGAGCCAGCATCTATAGGGGAAACTACTTGTTGGCAAATCACACAGCTACAACAATCTATACAAATATTCAATACCTTTAAGAGCATCTCCATCGGGAGTGCTTAATGAGGTGCTAAGGCATTAAAGTGATTAAAATTAAATCAGTAAATGAGATATTGGTAAGAGTCGATGCTTAAATGAGAGTTTTTAGGGTCGATGCTTAGTGTGACGTGTCAAGTGTGTATTGGTTTGTCGAAAATAGGGGTGTTTTTTTTGTTTCGCGATTTCATTATTTCTTCTTCTCAACTCTCTCTCTCTTTTTCGATCTCAATCTCTTCTCCATTCAAATTCTCCGATTTCGATCTCAATCTCTTCTCCGTTTCGCGATTTGATCGGAGAATCGACTCGGTAAAGAAGTTTCTCTCTCTACTACGATTCTTCTTCTGCTTTCTTCGATCTCAATCTCTTCTCCGTTCAAATTTTTTTTCCTGGTAATCTTCCATTTGGCGTTGATATGAATCATAAAGCTGAAGAAGCAAGCCAGATGCAGCTTGTTGAGCGTGAAGAAATCGATGAAGACGATGATCTATTTGAAGCGATCGACAAATGTAAGATCTAAAATCAATTTCCGCTTTCTGATTTTTGTCTCTGTGATAATATTGATACATGATCTTCGATTTCAGCTCGTTTCTTCAGTTTTTGGTTTGAAATCGTCATGATCTGTTTGGGAATCGTCTCTTAATGTTTATCTCTTCTATTTCGACGAAATTTGTTTATCTAAACCTCGTTGCTGCTGAATCGCTGGGTCTTATGAAATCGGATCTAGAATTGTTTCTCTAATCGTAGCATATTCTCGAAATCTTCATTAGATTTCGAATTTTAGTATGAATCTAGGATACATATTAATTTCTGAATAGATTTGAAATTAGGGTTCCGTGAGTTGTGATATTTCAGTTTGACAGTTTTGCGAATTGGAGAAATAACTTTGATTATTTGAATCAATTAGTGAATGTCTTTGTTCTTATGCATAGATGGTTTGTTTGTTTTCATTAAAATGATTCGAATGGGATCACGGCATAGATGGTTTGTTCTTATGCATAGATGGTTTGTTTGTTTTTTTGATATGAGGTGACTAGGACCTATAGCTAGAATGGGATCACGGCTTCAGAGTATACAATGGAAGGAAGGTAAATCTTTTCTACTCTTTTACATTGACTGAATGGTTATTAATTAGGTATAGAGTTAATAATTTTCGGAGATGGTTAGTGTGTTTATTAGTTGTGATAAATGCTTGTTAGGAGAGTTGCTTGTAGCTTGACTGATGTCTACATCACCTTTTTGCTCTATGTGTGATCAATGTTTGATAGTTTTAGATTAGGTAGTCTTTATTATCTCATTGATTGCTAAGCACAACATCCACAACTTGTTCTTTAAAACTTAAACACGAAACCTCTATCTATCCTTCTCCTTTAAAACTAAAACTTTCAGCTTGTAAACTCTATAAACCACATAACCATGAAAACTCTTTAAACCTCTATCTATCCTTCTCCTTTGCTTTTTCTATCTCCTTTGCTCTTTCTTCTCCTTTGCTCTTTCTTTCTCCTTTCTTTCTCATAAACAAGGTTATGGATTCAACTACTCCATATAATCAATGTCCAAGTTTTGTAAACCTCTTAAATAGTCAATATGAGGGTGAGTCGCCTAGTGTAGAACTTGGATCATCAGAAGTCCATGTGTTTAGTACACAATGTAGTGATGATCCAAGCGTTTGTATTGATGAGCGTAAAGAAAGAAGAAAATGGACACCCAAAGAAGATGTTGTCCTTATTAGTGCGTGGTTGAACACGAGCAAAGATCCAGTCATAGGGAATGAGCAAAAAGCTGAAGCGTTTTGGAAACGCATTCAAGGTTATTTTAACTCAAGTCCACAGATTGTTGGTCTGCAACCTAGGGAGGCGATGCACTGTAAGCATAGGTGGGGGAGAATAAATGATCAAGTCTGCAAGTTCGTTGGGTGCTATGAGGCTGCAATGAAAGCGCAATCAAGTGGGCAGAATGAGAATGATGTAATGAAAGCTGCTAATGAGATCTTCTTCAACGATTACAAGGCCAAGTTCACCCTTGAGCATGCATGGAGGGAGCTTCGCCATGATCAGAAATGGTCTTCTGCTAAAGATGGTGGAAAGTCAAAAAGGAGGAAGCTTGACAGTGGTTCTGCACAGTCTTCAAGCTCCTATCCAGATAGTCATGGAGAGGCTGAAGCAATGGGGCGTCCTTTAGGTGTAAAGGCAGCAAAAGCCAAGGGTAAAATGAGTGCGAGCAAGACATCCAATGTACTGTTGGAGTTTCAGAGCATGTGGGCGATCAAGCAACAGGACTTGGCAATGAAAGAGAAGCTTTCTAAGCATAAAATGCTTGAAAATATCCTTGCAAAGTCAGAACCTCTTAGTGATATAGACCTTGCTTTAAAGAATAAGCTAATCAATGAATTGTTCTGAAATGGTTGAATGTTTAAAATGTTTATTTTGTATGATATGCTTGAATGTGTAAAATGTTCTCTAGGTGTATGCTTCAGAGTATGTTTAAAATGTATGTGACATTTTGTATGTGAAGGTTTCTATGTAATATATGTAACATTGTATGATAAGTTATGCTATGTATGCTTCAGTTTTTCGTTTGTATGCTTCAGTTCATGTCTTGCATTGCTTCAGTTCATGTCTTGCATTGCTTCAGTTTAGATGCTTCTTGGTTCTGATCTTGGTTCTGATCTTGGTTCTAATGTTCTGATCTTGCTAGTCCTGCTGCCATTATGGTCTAGCTGTGTTTCTGTCTAAGAAACGAGAGATACTCAGGACTACTCAGCATGATTCAGTTCATGTTTCAGATGTTTGTCTTTCCTTTGTATGATTCAGTTCATGTTTCAGATGTTTGTCTTTCCTTTGTATGAACTGAGTTTGTGTTTAATGAATGAGTTTTTAATCCACTTGCCATCATATGCGATTCAGTTCATTGTTTCAGATGCTTGAATGTTTACTCGTTTTACAGTGCAGAATCATTCGTACAACTGAGCTCGCAGCTGCGCAAGAAGAGATCCTTAAATTCTACTCCCCTGGTTCTCTTCTTCATAAACTCGTGTTTTGTGTCTTATGACTCTTTATCCTATGTTGTAAAGAAACAATTGAATTCAACAAAATTATATTTTCTCCTGAATTAAAAAAAAATATGTTACATGAAAATCTCAGCAACCTGATAAACAGAAACACCCAAATACGTATACAAGTTTCTTTTTTTTTATAGCAAACTTGACATATGCTCCAAAATACTTCTCAATCTAATTATTTTGATTCTAAACAATTTACCAGGCTAAAGGTAAAATGAAAAAAGCTGAGAACAGAGAAGACAAGTACAAGACACCACTTGTGCAAATTCACCAATTATGCAAGACACCACTTGTGCAAATTCACCAATTATGCAAGACACCACTTGTTTTGTGTTCTTGTGCCGACACCACTTGTAATTTGCTTTGAATGATTATACACCACAAAACAAAATTCTTTGTATGGCACTCTTTAGTTTTGTATGCTTGTGTTCTTGTGCCGACACCACTTGTAATTTGCTTTGAATGATTATACACCACAAAACAAAATTCTTTGTATGGCACTCTTTAGTTTTGTATGCTTTTGCTTATTTGTCTTCTTCAACCGACACTCATTATAAAAATGGGTTTCTCAACCATTTTAGTTTCTCAAAAGCAAACAAAAAATCCAACACTTCTCTCCATCTCATAAAAAAACTCTTCCTCTTCTCGAAAACATTCTTTCTTTTCACCATTTATTACTACACTATTTTCTCCAAAAAAACACAACATTCTTACAAAAATATATCACACAAAATGGCATCTTCTTCCCGTTATAATTTCGATGAAACGATGGATGAAAAATTTGACCAAGTTTTCGATCAAGTATTCGAAAATGCTCTCGTTGATCATGGTGATCGTCAAGAAGCAACAAAAAAAAAACGAGCCTATATTGAAAGAGATCGTGAACAAGGACACAACCGCTTATGGAACGATTATTTTAGAGAAGATGCAACATACCCTCCTTATATATTTCGACGCCGTTTTAGAATGAACAAGCCCTTGTTCATGCGTATTGTTGATCGACTCTCCAATGAAGTTTCATTTTTTCAACAAAGAAGAGATGCTACCGGAAGGTTCGGTCTCTCTGGACTACAAAAGTCTACAGCAGCAATTCGTATGATGGCATATGGTTGTGCAACTGATGCGGTTGACGAATACCTCCGGCTGGGTGAAAGCACTGCGATTTCATGCTTGGAACATTTTGTTGAAGGAATCATATATTTGTTCGGAGATGAGTACCTAAGAAGACCCACACCAGAAGATCTTCAACGACTACTCGATATTGGAGAGATACGCGGATTTCCCGGGATGATAGGAAGCATCGATTGTATGCATTGGGAGTGGAAGAATTGCCCCACCGCTTGGAAAGGGCAATATACACGTGGATCTGGAAAACCGATAATCGTTTTAGAGGCTGTAGCTTCACAAGATCTTTGGATATGGCACGCGTTTTTTGGACCTCCAGGTACCTTAAACGATATCAATATTCTTGATCGCTCACCAGTTTTTGATGATATATTACAAGGTCGAGCTCCAAAAGTGAATTACTTTGTCAACGGACACGAGTATCATTTGGCTTACTATCTCACAGATGGAATTTATCCTAAATGGGCAACGTTTATCCAATCTATTCCAATTCCACAAGGTCCGAAAGCATCATTATTTGCTACATATCAAGAAGCTGTCCGTAAAGATGTCGAGCGTGCTTTTGGAGTCTTGCAAGCTCGGTTTGCCATTGTCAAAAATCCAGCTCTTATTTGGGATAAGGTAAAAATAGGAAATATTATGCGAGCATGTATAATACTTCACAATATGATAGTAGAAGACGAACGAGATGAGTACACTCAGTTTGATGTATCCAACTTCGCACAAGCAGAAGAAAACAGAACTTCACAAGTGGATTTCACGTATTCTACAGATATGCTTTCAAATCTCGGAAATATGATGGGCATTCGAAATCGAGTTCGTGATCGAACAATGCATCAACAATTGAAAGCTGATTTGGTTGAGCATATATGGCACAAATTTGGCACAAGTCAAGATTACAACTAATCGTTTTTCCAGTTTATGATTTGCACATCTATTTTTATATGCTTTTTGTCATGTATCTTTAAAATTTTATGAAATGCAATAATTATTATGTGTGAAAATGTTTATAAATTAAAAAAAAAAATTAATTTTTTTTTTTTTTTAAGCACCCCACTTGGAGTTCACCAATGTACCTTAAACATCTACATGAAGTGCTTAACTTCAAAATTGCCAAAATTTATATTAAATTTAATGGTAAGCACTAACCAACGGAGATGCTCTAAGATTTCTGGTAATTAAAGGGAAACAAAAAATCACTTTATTGATTAACTGTAGTCACTTTATTTCTCTTTTTTTGTTTCTTTCTCAAGGGAACCACATGTATGTTTTTCCCCCTACTCTTGATATACAGAGTACACACACGTACAAATATTACATACATACATACACTCCACATTTTTATGTATTTTTTCCAGTTTCCACAGACGAAAAGGAAAAGAAAAAAGAAAAGAATTTTCAATTTTTGAAGAGAATCAAGACGACAAGCTGGCCTCGATGCTAGTAGTGGACATCTCTTGGAACATGGAAGTTTCTTCAACATGCCACTTGAGAATCTCTCTTGCATACCTCAGTGCATTGTCCACACTATCACTCTCCAAGCCCACTTGAGAAACAAACAGCTTCGGTCTAAAGCTCCTTCCACGCATCGAAAAGGGTCCCACCAGTGAGTCATACAGTCTCTTGAACTGGAACCCGACGTAATGGAAAGCACGCTGAGCCATCGGAAGGTTGTGTCTGCTCGTCTGGTTCTGGCTGATCAGCGGGTTGAAGTCTTCGAACCATTCGCAGGTTCTTAGGGGAACCTGCTCCATTTTTTCTTCCAGGAGATCGAATTTGGTTAGGACCAAAAGGAACCTTTTGTTAGTTAGGCTCGGGTGAGTCACCATGCTCTCGAAGAGCAGTTTGTTTGCAATCATCTTGTTCACAAGAACCCCATCACTGTCTTCTATGTATTCTCCATAATCTGTTAATGAAACGCAGAATATCACCAAGTCAGCGTCTTCAAACATTTCTAGCCATTTCCAGTTTTCTCCAAGGCTTCTCGGATTTAACCGGATGAGTTGGTACCTAAAGAGAGAGAGAGAGAGAGAGAGAGAGAGAGAGAGAGAGTAAGTTCAACTGTTTTTCACATAGTCGGAATGTAACAGATAGAAAAGAGACAGAACTAACTTCATGTTTGGATCGTGTTGATAATCGGTCTCAAGAGAGTTATCTTGAGTTGTTGATGGAAATGAGAACTCCACACAAGAAAGTCCCTCCATAGACGAGAGTCCTTCCGCTTGCAATATGTCCATATCAGAAGGATCATATTCTGATCTAGAGACCTCGAGAATCTGAGTAGATAATAAAAATTATATGTCAGTCTCCTTCTTTTTCCCTTTTTAACAAACCAACAAATTTTGTGTGAGCGCTAAGCATTATTTGATGCAAACTTACTCGTTCAAGAAAGTAAACGGCATTTCTGGGAAGTGTATCACGAAGTCTTTTGTAGGTGGCTTGAATAACTGGTACTCTCCAGAGGTCTGCAACGGTTTGTGCATTCTCGCGGCTTGATGCTGGAAATATCTCCAGGTTTCCTTCTTCCTTTGCTTTCAGAAGCCCATCTGAAAAATGTTTTAGTCTCGGGCTGATTGAGCTAACTGTTTTAGCACTGATCTCATCTCCCGCATTGCCTAAATCAATAGAACAACCAAGAACTTGATCAGTGTCTCTCAATCTTTTTATCCTTCACTTGTTGAGTCGGTCTATAAATTTACCTGTTTGGTCCGGAGGCTGGTTATTGCTCATCTCTTCTTCAAATCTTTCATGTGCCTCAAGAACCATCGCCAGATAAGTATAAAGATTTGTTTGGATTATGAATTTGATTCTTTCACGGTCGTCTTCAGAGAATGGGACTTCATAGAGAGACCTTGCCTGAAACAGAAGTAGTCAATTCCCGATTCTCTACTAGATGCGAAATATTCGAGTGGGTGGCATTAAGATGAATAGCTCACTTGTTTGTAGATCGTAGTGGCGCCACATTTCTCGTTACCAATCAGAAGAAGCCTGTTCAGCATTTTCTGCTCATACAAGGGCACATCATTTGGTTCTACTGCAGATGAAGTCGGGGGAATTGGCAGAGAGAACACAGCACAAGCAAGCCTTGCTCTTTTTTGAAAAAGCATTTAAAATTGTCTACAGTTCATATTCAAACGTTGTGAACAAGAAAACCTTGCGCTCGGTAAATCATACCTTATTCCAAATGTTCCCGATGATAAGTTTCTGACCTTCTTCGTGGTAAGTTCCATCTGCATTGAGCCAAAAATGAGGCTTTCCTTCACATTACACCCCCACCATCTACATCAAAGCAAGGAAGCACTCACTTTCACATGATTAATTAGAGGAGAACAATAACACTAATGCTTAAGGTTGTCCAGCGAAAGAACCTTGAGCATCCTGAGCTCTATCCTGGTTATTTCCCGGTTATTAATGAAAATCTCGGTGTCACCATTGCTTGCGTTCTTACTGATATTACTACCTCATATGTTCATGTGAGGACTTATAATCTGGCAAGGTTTCTCTCCTACCTGTTTAAATAAATACATAGCGCCTCTGGTTCAGCTGAGCATTCAAGATATAATCCCGAGAATAAATACACACAGAAATCTAAGAAATTCTACCTTTCCCCAATAGCCAGCAGCCTTATCATACCAATAGTTTTGGAGTTTTAGCTTTTTGGGTGGATTTGGACATGTCTGCAACATGAAAAGCTCATCTTCATCTAAAGGCTTGTCATTGACAGCAATAAGCCGCAAAGGCAATTGATTCGCCTTGCAGGAGATCTCGACGCTCATGACTTGTTGAAGTTCTGAATCCGTGAGAAGACGCTTCAGCATTCGTGAACACTTTCCGAGACTCCCTCTCTTTGACTCCTCGATTCTGATACCAATGCAAGTCTGACACTTTCTTCCTTCGGGCATCGCACCCCTCTTCGCACACAGTTGAAGCAATATTTGGCATTGCAGACAATGCAAACTTCCTTCTCAGTGAACCGGTTCCCCATTAAGCATCGGTAGCACGACCCTCTTTTACCTTTCCTTTCAGCTTTAGGCGTTGCAGCTATACTTTACCCATCAGAAATGTAAGAGCTTTCATCACATTCACTACCCTGACTTGGTACAACGAACTTCACACGATTTACAGTTTCACCATCCGCCTCCACTCGGACCACTCCATTGGAACAATCCTCATAACCCGATTCCACATCCGAAGCTCTTAAATCATCTTTCTGTATCCTCTCTTACTTCTGCAGATGATGGTGCTGATGATGGTGATAACGGTAAATCAACCGCTTCTTCTGCTACATCCAACCTCTTTGACGACGATGATGATGATGATGAGCCAGAAACCACATGATGCCTTTCAAAACCACACTAGAACTAGCTGCAGATTCAGGTGGTTTCTTGGTAACCCTATTAGTCCTAACGAGAGGTTGGACCACCGGGTAAGAGATGTCACGCGACAAGGGAGAAAACGGAACGGGAAGAGCCGTAGGAATCTTATCAACTTCGACGGGATGAGCTCGTGGCAAATTAGCAATATAAGGGCCTTTATACTCACTGGCGAACGAATAATCAACTATTGCTATTTTCATCACCATCGTCACTATCGCGATTATCACTTTTAGGACTCCGTGACGCCAAAGGTAATAACTTTCTTAAAACTGCAGCCAACTTCTTACCAAATTCAGCACAGACACACACACACACAAAAAAAAAAAACCCTAATTCCCAGAATCAGAAACTATTTATCCCAGCAATAAGAGAAACCATGAATAGTGCCCAAGAAAATAAGATAAAAGACCCTAAGCCACTAGTGGCTTAAATAATCAATTAATCAATCACAAACCGCGTGAACAAGAAGAGCCCAATTCCAGAAAATATATATATATATAAGACTGATCACAGAAAGCTCCTTTAGCTTAAGGAAAGGCACAAAATTCGAATTTTTCATACAAAGAGGAAGAGAATTTCCGGGAAAAGTGGCAACGGGAGAAAGCAAAAGGAACAAATAAATTTTCCGGGGAAAGGAATTGCACAAGTAAACAAAAAGAAGAGAGAAAGATGGTTGGATCGTCTTCTCTCTCACTAGTAAAAGACGAAGACTGGACAAAAAGGGAAGAGGGTGCAAATAGTTGATCTTTTGGAGTAACAAATTCCAGTTTAACTCGAAATTCAGTTGGTTTCAGCCCAAAACACACCATTTATAATGGTAAATAAATGGGACCCATAATGTTGGCGTAAATATATACCGAGAGTAACTCGTCAAAATAGCGTAACAATCTTTTTTTTTTAATTTACAGTTTTTATTAAAATATATTTTTTACAAACTTTTTATTCTCAGCTACTGTTACGAACTTTGATATGATAAAATATTATGTTAGTTTTTTGGTAAAATAGTCAAATCATAGATATTTTATTACTCTCTCTTATCTATAGTAATTGATGTTTAAGCAAAAAAAAATTTGTTTCATTTTAATTAATATTTTATATTTTCAATACAAAATTAAAGTTTTTATATTTATTTTGACTATTTATATTCTGCCGTCTTTTTTATCATTGGTTGAATTATGTTTAATTAGACAATAAATGATGTTTTAATTTAGAAAAAATAAAAAAATTATTATTTTGTGTAATTTTTTTAATTTGTGTGTAGAATCCTTAATGGATTAGAGGGAGTATAAAATAAAAGATATTTTTAAAACAAATTCGATATTTTTCCAAATCTATAGATTTTATTTTGAATGATTCAAAAATATTTTACAAAAAATAGATAAAAATAAAACTAACAATTGCTTATTCCTTATAAATACACCATTATGATCATATGGAAAGATATGCTCGATCATTTAAGAAGAAAGTTATGAATTACTAAAAATAATTTCGTAAGCTTTTTTTTTTGCAAAATTCTAAACGATGAGTGAAAGGTAATATTTTATTTTATTGTTCATCATGTTCGTATCATATTACATGTGGTTCTTCAAAATTAGCAGTAGTACTCAATATCTAATTAGTTTACGTGACGATGTTCTGTTTTTATGTGACGATGTTTTGTTTTTACTAATACAATATGAGCAAAATTCTAAATTAAGTTTTAATTATGTTAGTGCTATTTCAATGTATATGCTTCATCGTCTCTTACTTTTGCTCATATTGGATTATGTCTGTGTATATTTTATAATGGCAGCGTATAATTAGATTTTTAGTGGATTGAATTCTGCTTTTTTTACTGGATCGGGTTATGTTTACTGAAATGATTTTTTAAATAATAAGGAATATGAGGAACAAAGATGGANTATATATATTTGTATTTGAATTTTAACATCATATCTGCTTAGCTTATGTATTTTTAATTAATATAGTTCGTTTGGAGTTTAAAAAATTACAATATTTTGCTCGAGCTTGTGAACAACGAGCTAAAAGCAAAATGTTATACCATAAGACTACCTGACAATCTTGGGAAGCGGAGAGTTGAAGAAAAGTTTTACGAAATAACCGGTGTTAGGGTCAGCTGGAAGCCAAAGTTAAAAAGTAGAGTTGATTATATGCGGAAACTGTGGCAGTATAACAGTATATTAACCAAACGTACTGGTATTTCGGTTAGTCCTCTAACTGGAAAAATAGAGATGCCAGAGTCTTGGTGGACCGATCGAATTGCGGTGAGTGTTAAAAATATTACCAACTTACCATCTAATATTAAATATTGCATACACTAAACTTGATTGATAATTAAATTATAATTTTTTTGTAAGAATTTGGAAAAAATGGAAAATTTATACCAGTGTTGCAAAACAAACCTCTTCCATTCAAAGAACTACTTGATCAAATTTTTGGCGAACATGATCTGGAACAGGATGATCGTTACTCGCCAAACACTTTCCGTACACACATCCAACAAACACTTGATGAAGAAGTAAGCGATGATGACATAGCAATAGATGAACCACCCGAAGACAATGGATCTCAATTTCCCCTAGAGCTAACATCTGATGATGAGTTTCCACGAGCTAGTCAGTCATCGCTCGCAGCTAACAGAGAACAAGTACGGAGTCCTCCACCCGTAAAAATAAATCAAACTTGGGTGTTCGAAAGACTACTACTAGACGTAATCGACGAAGAATCAACTTCGAGAGTCAAGTTCAAATTGGATTTCAACATCTTTGAAGAGTCTCGAACAAGTCTTTTGGATGTCTTACGTTCACGACATAACTCTAAGGCACTTTTGGGGATGCTTTAGCTGTATTAGAGACGTTGACGGTTGAACCAATGGGAAAATTTTGGTGGTCAGCAAATGGGTTGTTGATGAACGATGAAGATGTTCGTGATGGATTTATGAAATTACGCAGTGAAGATAATAAAATTCAGTTTTTGGAGACGCTAACTGTAGTTGATAGATATGGTTATCCATGTGATAGTATCAATCTAAGGGGTACTAGTAGCTCCAAAACTCCTTCACGTCCAACTACACATTCACAAATGGCAGGAATGAACACTAATGCTTCCTCAAGTTTTTGCCCGGGGTATGGAATGTTTGATATGGGTTCTTCAAAGACAACTTTATCTTCTTTGCTTGGAGTTGTGTCGCCTAATACTATAGGCGAAACTAGATCTGACACAGTTTAGCTAGTTATCAATGTTTTGAAATAAAATATTTGTTTCAAGATCAAATGATCAATTGCTATAGTTTTTTATTCCATATAAACTTAATTTTATATTGTTTTTTATATTTAATTTTTTCTAATTTTTTTTCCAGATATTCCGTATTGCTGAACTACATTTACGTGGAATTGAAAATCTATCGGATGAAGAAATTGCGGAGTTGTTATTGTTGGAAGAAGATGAAATTTTACATACCCACATCTCTCATGTGTTGAAATATTATGGCAAATTTTTCTGCAAAGAACCAATGAGTCAAGACAGAGGCAAAGGATGGCACATTATTCGACATCAAATCTACGAACACGAGAGTTCATGTCGAATTCTCATACGGATGAGTCCAGTGGCATTTACACGTTTGTGTGAGATATTAAAGGAGAGGTATAGCTTACAAGACACACAAAATATGGCTGTTGACGAGAGCGCTGCAATCTTTCTCATCCTTTGTGGACAAAATGATACTCAAGGTGATCTTGGTTTAAGATTTGGTCATGCTCAAGAGACAATATCTCGGAAGTTTCATGAAGTCCTTGGAGCGATGGAACGAATGGCCGTAGATTACATACGACCAAGAATTATACAATAACTTGAAGCTATATCAAACCGTCTAGAAGAAGATACACGATATTGGTCATATTTCAGTGGATTTATCGGGGCGTTGGATGGAACGCATATACATGTTATGGTGACTCCAGGATGTGAATCCCTTCGATTTATTAATCGAAAAGGAAATTCGAGCCTCAATGTCTTGGCCATGTGCGACCTAGACATGCTTTTCACATATTGTTTTGTTGGTATGGCAGGATCAGCTCATGATGCACCAGTATTGTCAACAGCTATTCGAGATG
Source organism: Eutrema heterophyllum (assembly GCA_002933915.1). Classification (NCBI taxonomy): domain Eukaryota; kingdom Viridiplantae; phylum Streptophyta; class Magnoliopsida; order Brassicales; family Brassicaceae; genus Eutrema; species Eutrema heterophyllum. The sequence goes on along the minus strand of PKMM01032469.1, from coordinate 173,836 downwards.
ATCCCATGTTTCCTACGCCTCTTGGAGGTAAATATTATCTTGTAGATTCTGGATACGCCAATAGACGTGGATATTTAGCTCCGTATAGAAAACAAAGTGATGATGGCACACGGTATCATCTACAAGAGTTTTTGGATAGTGAACCGCCAAAGAATAGCAATGAGATGTTTAACCGATGGCATGCATCTCTTCGTTCAGTTATAGAACGAACATTCGGTGTATGGAATAAAAAATGGAGGGTTTTAAATGAATTTCCAAGGTATAACATCGCAGTCCAAAGACGTGTCATATTTGTTACAATGAGATTTCATAATTTCATTCGCATGAACAATCTTCAAGACGTTGACTTTGAAAAAGCAGATTTAAGAAGTGATTTACATGGGAGGCATAATGTCAGTGATGATGCGAATGATTTTCAAAGTGTTCGTGTGGAAGAAGAAATAGAAGCATAGACGTATATGAAAATTATTCGTGATCAACGTTATCAACGTTATGTGGTCTGATCGACATAGATCTCGTTATCAACGTTAGATTCGTAGTTTCTATTTCATTCGAATAATATTTTCTTTAAAAAAATTGTAATAAATATTTTTTTCAATAAATTTTTATTTTTCACAATCTTTTTGTTAACTATTATTTTATGAGAATTAAATATTAAATATAATTTTTATATTTATTACAAATATATTTAATATTAATTTTTTGTATTCCATTGTTTCCTCTAAATAGTTACCATTTATTTTATGTGGTTATAATTCCTCTGCGGTTATTATTCTCCTTCATCTTATTCCTCTCAATAAAAGTGTTCCACTCAATATTCCTCTCGTTCAATTTATTCCTCCTACTCAAAGCACCATTTGCACCCTTTCTCTTTGTTTTTCTTTTCTCTGAACCAAAAGAAAAATTGGACTTATTTTCCGGGAAAATTCTCGCCGTCAACGCGGGTTTGGGGATAAAAACGATGCGTTTGGAAAGGCGTTGAGAGGGTCAAAAATTGGACTTCAATTTTTGAGCGAGACCTTGAAAACCAGTAACATAATTGACAATTATACATTAATCTTCAACACCACGCACAAGACGAGATGTTTGTTGTTCATAAATGTCTAATGTCTATAAACCCTATTTTACACAACAAATTCAAACATTCAAATTGATTACCATTTCATATGTGAAAAATAGGCCTATTAGTTTTTTTTTTTTTTGATAAACATTTGACTTTCATTAATAAAATGAGATTGTTTGTACATATACAAATAATCTTAACAACAGACTTTTTCTTGCCAAAAAAGATAAAAAAACAATGAGTCTAAAATGTAACCGAAAAGAGTTGGTTCCAGTTTTTTGTTCTAACCATGGGTGAGCCAAATCTGCATAAGATCACCGTTGCCTTTGCGTTTCCTTCTGCCTATGATCACGTCTCTGATTAAACGATCAATGACATTGAAGATAGCATGAGGCGAGGAAAATGTTGCATTGCGATCGAAATCTATTATTTTGCTCTGTCCAAATCCCATAAATTATGGCATGAGCTACAAGACTGCGTAGTGTCCTGGGGATGTATTGTCCTTACATCCAAGTCAAGAAGAGAAGGCAGGCCTATTGGTTCAATCAGCACGAAACACACATCGTTACACATATATCTCTATGTCGGGAACAAATGATGCCTTGAACTTAGGTAACTTCAAAAAGTTCAAAAAAAAAAGGTTAAATTACTTCGTGACATTTTATATTTTGCTCTCTAAATGAAAAGAAGCACAAAAATATGAAATAAGATAACTATAATGAACTAAGATATGAAGTTCACCGAACCTCTTACAACATGTTAGCAAGATCTAGTTGGCAAAAAAAAAAAAAATTATCAAGAACCTAAATATAATTTAGAAAGACCAATTCTAACGAAGAGAAAACGACTCATCAAATTCCAAATTATAAAGTTACAAGCACGACATAGAACACAAAGAAAACAAACATGTTTGATTCAGTCTTTGCTCTTGTTTATTTCACAAATTTAGGGGAAAAAAGAATGATACAGTTTCTTTTTTAAACATTTTTTCTTTTTGGAGAAAGAGAAGCAAATCTCGTTAACGTGAAAACCATCAACCCCTGACTCCTTCACCAGCTGACGTGGCAAAAACATGTTCGCTGACTTAAGTCATAAAATTGAAAATAATCATTCGACTTTCCCCGGCGTGAAGACGGTCGTCGAGACTGATCAACGACGACACATTTTCGTAAATAATCACACTATGCTCCGATCCACTTATTTTTTATTTTTCCAAACTGCGTGAACTCCACGCGCCACTCCCTTCGTGCGGAGACGAATAGCTCTTCCGCCCCGAAGATGCTGATGGCTCGTCCATCTCCCTCCACGTGGCCATCCTCTCCGACACGCGCCACACTTTCACCGACTTGTCCAAACTTCCGCTGTATATAATCCACTTCCGGTCTCCCTCGGCGACGGAAGAGTCTTTTGCTCCCTTACGGCAAGCTCGTTCCTCCTCCACGGCTAGACACTTGACGGGTCCCATGTGGCCCGTCAACACAGACAGACACTGATGGGATCCGTCAGACGGTTCCCGCCTCCAGACACTTATGTTCTTGTCGGCGGAACCACTCAACAACAAGTTCCCCGCTAGAGCGAGACATAGCACGGCGGATTTGTGCCCTTTGAGTATTCCGCCGATGAATACACGCTTTGAACGCTCCCAATAGTTCACTAGCCCGTCCGAGGAACCGGAATATACGATCGAAGACTTTGATTTTACGGCCAATGCCGTGACAGCGTTTTCTTGCTTGAGCAAAATTTGAACCAACACGTGCCTCGTTCCTTTGCCTAGCATCTCACGTTTCCACACTTTAACCGTGCCATCCGCGGATCCCGTGAACACCAAGTCATCGAAACCGGACATCACGGAGTTTATCGCGTCATCGTGCGCATGTATCGACTCCAAACATTTCGAATCCGAGATTCTCCACACTTTGATCGTCGTGTCCCAAGAACTCGAGTACAACAACCCAAGCTCCACGTCAAGGCTAAGACTCGATACGGCGTCGTTATGCTTCGTCTTCACGGAGTTTCTGTTGCGGCGTACCTCCATGTAATGCTTGGGGTTCACGGAGCTCTTGACCATCGATTTAAACGTAGGCAATGTTCCAACCCGTTTGTGCTTTCCTGGTTTTCTCTTGGAAACCTTCCAAATCCGGATCTTCCCGTCCTGATGGCCTGTAAAGATCCGGTCCCCGAATATCACAATGGCCTTGATTAGCCCACTACTTGATTTAAACCCGGCGTAATCCTTCAAATCCTTCCAAACCCTAATGTTCTTCGAGTCTGAGCCCGTGTAAAGAAGGTCACCAGAAGCGGCTAGCGAGTATATATGTCCTTCTTCGCGTACAATAGATCCAATGAGACCGTTGGTCTCGAGGACATTGTCTTCATTGAAATCAGCAGCCCAAGGGGGCGACACGCGGGCCCAAGGGGGCGACACGCGGGCCCAAGGCGACATTACGCAAGGAGAACCTTCTCCGCTGGTCGGACCGCTGCTCATGGTTGAGGCCGAGACGCTGCTAAATCGGTGGTGAGTTAAGTTGGTGTTGACAATGATGGAATCTTCTGGAGGGAATATACTGTCGTGGTGATCAGCTTTCAAGGGATCACCAAATTTAGGCCTCGGTTTGCGACCATTATCGCTAAGGTCGTGGCTGAGATTGTGGCGATGGTGATTGTTGTTATATGGATCGGTTTGGAGATCAACGACCATGGTACCACCCGTTTCGTTCCTCATCTCTTTTTTCAAATCTTTATCACAAAAGTCAAATGCTTGATTTAAAAAAAGAAAAAAAAGGTTATAGAATATTGATAAAATCTCTTCTTACTTCTTTTTTTTTTGTTTGGGGTTTTTTTTGGGGGGTTGTGATAGCTATGAATGAGGGATAAATGTATGTTTGTAGATTTTGGTTGGCAAAGAGGGACAGAGATTTTTATGGAGATTTTGACGGGAAATTGGAGGGTCTAGAGCATATCTTGACTTTTGAGAATTGTTTTTTTGTTTTTGTTTTGTCAACTGACTATTGTTTATGGGTTGCGAGAATTGATCTTATAAATGCCCACTTATATATACACAAACGAAATATCAAAAGATTGGTGGTCATTATGTGATGTGTGGCGGGGTGCTTCCCACGTGGTTGTTACTAGAGGAAGCTTCTATGATTTTTTCGAAATTATATTTAATACTAATCTTATGACTTATGAATATATTTTCTCTTCGAGGAAGGAAAAGACAGAATAGGCGTTACTTTACTGTTTTGCTATATTTTAAAACACTAATACCGTTTGTCAAAAATAATCTCTATATTATTCTCTTGCTAATGTTAAAACATATATCTAGCATACTCTTGAATATTTTATGATATGTTAAACTAAATCCATCAAATTTTTTTTTTTTTTTTTTGAATGAACATCAAATTTTGTTTTGTTTTGTTGAGTTTTACATATACTCAGTATTACATTGCGTTAGAACATTCTTTGAAAAATGCATTTGAGGTTCCAGATACATTGGAATATTAGGTACGCAAGCCGAAAGGTACTTAAATCTCCTCCATAGCTCATTTCACACATATAGCTTTACTGCCTAAAATACCTTTTTTGTTTGTGTTGTTAAAGATAATTAAACGAATGTACCATATTGTCAAGCATTTGTTGTTCTTGTCCTGCAAGGCCACAACACTGAATATATATCCATATAAATCTTTTTATTAACGAATTATAAAATCAGACATATATTTATTATACCAAAAGACTATACACCACTTGATATGATTAGGCAAATTAATTTAGGCATGTTTCCACTATTTGTTAATTGTTAACTATATATGCTTATCTCCATTAAATTGGCTTTTTACATAACAAATCGCTCTTTTGTTCATGCTACAAAGTTGCATTAACAACAACTTTGTAATGTCTTGCGAACTTTTTTTGGACAAAAAACATGAGACCAAAGCGTTTTACAAGGCCAATAACTAGCCCATAATTAAAAATCAAACTTGAATCACAAATTGAAGCCCATGAATGACCCAGTAGACATGACCTGTGTAATTTTTGCGACGAACATCTCTGATCTGATGGGTACGGGGCGAACTAAACTTCTGAATGATGTATTTCTTTGGCCACTCTAATAATAAGACAAAGCACAAAGATTCTCTGATTTTAAAAAGCGAACATAAACTCATCGTAAGTTCCAACCAGTTTTTACTTTCTTCGCTTCTTTTGTCTTTGACCGTAATTTATTACAAATTATGGGTTTCTCCTGAAAATTACTTGGGGACCAAATCGTAAAAAATTCAAATCTTTTTGAGATGTTATGTCAGGCAGAAAATGAAAAAGCAACGAGAGAGATGTACGCTGTCTTCAGAGAGTCTTAGAGCATCCGCTACGGCAGTCTCTTACAAGATGTCTCAGCATTAAAATAATCAAATAAAAGCAACGAGAGAAAGAGTTGTACCCTGTCTTCAGAAAGTCTTAATGTTGCTTTGACTCAGCTTCAAGCTACTTTATCTCTCCTACATAACCCTCGTTTCATTTACTATTTTAGGTTATCTTTTCTCTCTAATTCCCCAATTTCTCTTATAATCTCTCACTCTCTCCCACACAGTTCCAAGATCTACTCTCAATGGCTACCATTGATTCACTCCCTCGTTTCTTCAAAGTTTTCCTCTCCCATTTCAGCTCACACTCCCTGTGTAATTTCGTTGAGGATAACCATCATAGAGATGGAGGCGTTTTGACATTTGTTTATGACGGAGATCTCATTTTCGAGGTCAATGGTAGTGGAGGATGTAAAGAGACAAGAGCGGTTGCTGAAGTAATAGATGACGAAGAAGATAGTGTTCATATTCTGTGCAGCGAAGACATAAACACTTCTTCAGAACCTGAGATGGCCAAAACAATCCCAAAAACCAGAAACAAATGTGCAACACATTACTAGCTTTTTTCATCAATTAAGTCGTTTCGTTTGATTGCTTTATATAAATATCCAAACTGTTTGTCTGCTGAAATTTTTTTAGGGAATGAGAACCTTGTGGAAGTTTCTGAAGACAGTGACAAAGAAGAGGATTCCAACAATGACAACTCTTATTCTTCCAACAATGAAGACACAATCACTGTGGAAAAATCGACGAGGAAAGGTAAAACACATTAGCAGCTATCAACACTTGCCATCTTCTTTCTTCAGTTTGTTCCTCTTGCATATGTGTTGCAAGTGTTGAAATAATCGTAAGTGTTGAAAGCTGCTAATGTGTTTTATCTTTCCTCGTCGATTTTTCCACAGTGATTGTGTCTTCATTGTCGGGAGAATAAGAGTTGTCATTGTTGGAATCCTCTTCTCCGTCACTGTCTTCAGAAACTTTCACAATGTTCTCACTGGAAAAATCTCAGCAGACAAACAATTTGGTTATTTATATAAAGCAATCAAACGAAACGACCTAAGTGATGAAAAAAAGCTAGCAATGTGTTGCACCTTTGTTTTTGGGACTGTCTTGGCCATCTCAGGTGTCTTGGCCATCTCAGGTTATGAAGAAGTGTTTATGTCTTCACAGTTAAAGTTCATGTCATCCGTGCGATAGATCTTTAAACGTTATTAATATGAGTAAGAGGGATTTGACCATCTTTAAACGTTATTAATGTGAGTAAAAGGGATTTGACTTGATCATCTTTATGATTTCAGTTTGTTGTGAGCTCTTGAAAGAGTGAGTTTTATAACTTGATGAACCAGTTATTTCCATTAGAGAAACGATTGTTCTCCTCTTTTTCTTTTTTCCCTCTCTTATAAGTTATAATGACTCCCTTTAGACCTCTTTTGATCGCATCTATATCCAACACTTAAAACAAAATGTTACTGACTGATTCTGTTTCTTTCACAATTAAATTGATGGAAACAGAAGGATTGAATTAGCGACTATAAATCTCTTGACTTGCAAGTTTACACTTCAAAGGCATTGAGAAGCACCTGGGTTTATAAGCTGAACCAGAAATCTATGTATTAGAAGTCTTAGAACAAGGAAAAATAGGCCATAACTAGAGTTGTATGAAAACCAAAAACTAATAATTAGTCAGTCACGACTCACGAATCTTGAAGGAGATATAGTCAAACCCTTTTTCGCTATGTCGTATTGGACACAAAAAAATAGGATTTGACTTGAGTTTGAGTTCAGTTTTGGTCGATGAAATCAGCTGGCAAGTTCAAGTCCAATAAAGTGACTTTGCTGTTTATGAAACTTCCTTCTTTTTTGAGACGTTTCTGTGAAGAAGAGCAAATGGTGTCTTCCGAGTTCCTTGATCCTGAAGCTTGCTCAGGCCTTGATGTCTCTCCTGTATAAAGTATACAGCTCATTAGGATTTGATTCATTGGTTCATTACGAGAATGTTATGATCATAACCAACCGAGAGTTAATTACCGCTTGTACAACTACTATCCAATTGGAATTTGTCAGCACCGTTGGCATTCCAGGTAGCATAAAACTCAGCTGCTTGTTCGATTCCCTTTGAATTGTAAGGTGCGATGTTGTGGATGCCACGTTGGAGAGAACCAAGTAAGTCATTTTCAATGCACTCGTACATTTTCTTGCAGAGGCTATCGACCGCAACAGACAAATTGATGATTTGAATCCTTATCTCCAGGACTTTATCATCAATAAATTCATCAAAGGGCTCCTCCAGGAACTGGGAAAGTTTCTCAACATTACCCTCAAGTTGCTGCTGCTGATCCTCAAACAGATTCTTCTTTATCTCTCTCTCCTCAGGGCTCATCTCATCTTTGAACAGCTCCTCACCAAACATGTAATATGCGAAAGCATACGAATATGAAAGAATCCGTCTTGATCTGAATAACCGGTTGAGTCCGTTGGTGACCCAGCTGAAGTCTTTAAGCTTCAACTCCTTCTTTTCTGACTTTGACACTTTTTCAAGGATAGTATCCCTAAGTTTATCCTCTAGTTTTGATGAATCCGTATGTGCTTTGTATCGGTGATGATAATGTGTATACCTATCTAAATCCCTTTTCGCTCTTTCCATCTGCCTTTCTTTGTCATCTTCGTACCGGCCACAACTGTGACCAGAGATACTCCTATAAGTGTGTTCCCTTCCAGTAGCTCCACCACATAGCCAACTGTACAAATTAACAACCAAACATGAGACACATCACCAGTTGACATTTGCTCGTCTCAAAGCATAGAAAATCAAATGCAAATAGGAAAGGAGAGCAATGGAGAAACAAGGCAAGAGTTCTTACCAAAAACACTGCCCACAAATACACCTTACGAGATTGCATCCACCATTCTTTTCCACAGGTTTGTAACATTTGGGACACAGCTTTGTGTGAACGGTTATCCAATTAACTGTCTCGGACTCATCTCGACACTTCTTTCTCCATAGCTCCCACATCAAACAAGAGCAAGGGGAGTGGGCTTGACACAGACAACTGAAGCAGAACTGAAGACCACATGAACATTCAACTTCGCACAACTTGTCATCCTCAGCTCGTATTGCATTCCCACAATGGGGAGCGCTTGGACACCACTTGACCATTTTGTTGTCTTCGATGTATGACTCTAGAAGGAAACGATCAAACTTCTCAGCTAGATCTGGACGCCTTTTAGTGACTAGATTCCTGACAACATCTTCATCACAAATAGAATAGCATTTATGAGCCATGCATCTAATCCTTTTGCTCTGACCTTCATTTATCTGCACAGTAAAATGCTCCGTCCAACCTAAACCAAGCAAGAACTGCGTTAAATCACACATCTACTTAGGGGAAAAAAAAAAAAACTCAGAATTTGGCAACATGGACTCACAATTATTGCAAAAGCAATGGCCACAGTCCATTCTCGTCATCTGATCACCTGGTACATCCTCTATGCAGACATCACAACTCATCTTTGAAGAGTGAGAAAAGGAAGTGTTGTCATATTGATAGTCGAACACAGTTACACCAGCTCCAGAAAACAAGCTATCCTTTCCTTTCTCAACAAAGACAGCAAACAACTTCTCCACATCCCACTGGTAATGAATGAGAAGAGTCCGCGCATGGTGCTCCTTAATCGATAACAACTCCATCACCCTTAGCAAATCTTCTCTCTGCATAAGGAAACAACAACTCAACCAGTTAGAGCTTCAAATTGAAGCCAAAAGAAAACGTTCGACAACAATCATATATGCCAATTTACCTGTGCTGCCAGAAGCGATTCCTGCGTGATAACCTGCAAAATGGTTGGTAAAAATGTTACCAAACAAGCCCTGTGTTTGTTAACACAGTAAGAACATGAAAAGCCTCTTCGAATCAAGGAATTGTCACACAATTGAACCCTCTTCATAGCAAGTAAAATGTTGGAAAAACAAAAAAAAATCATCTGATTAAGTAAACAGTAGTTCCCAAATCCTTAGAGAGAAAGAGAACCCTAATTTCAAACAGAGAAGAACAGACCAATTGTCCAATGAATTCCAGATTTCATAATCCTAGGCAAAAGGATGGAGCTTTGAAAACAAAAACGAAAAACTGAGAGAATTCGGATGAACAACGGTACAGGGAGAAGAAAAGGATTTTGAGCCCACAATTGCTGCAACGAAATCATCGAAATTCACTTTTAAAAAGTTCAAAATCGACAAAATCCAGAAAAAAAATCCCGGAGAAGAGAAAAGCACCAATAACAAGCAGCATCAACAAATCAAGGACTGAGAACAAAGAGATGTTCGAAGCGTAGGGAGGTGAGTATGAACGAGAACCTGAGTGGCTGATCGTCTTGACGAGACATGCTGAAAATCGCACTCTTCGTTATCAATCCCGTCCAAAGACTCACGATCGGAGGAGTAATAGCAATCCTCTTCCTCAGCGGTGAAATAATCATCCATCGATCACAATTATGAAAGAAACGAATTATGAATAAGTTTTATAAGAACAAAATTATCTTAGGGAAGGCCGTCTATGGAAAGACGGAGGCGATCAAGAGAGTGAAGACAGAGAAGTAGAGATGAAAAGGGTTAGATATTCCGGCGAGATCACAGAGAAATTCCGGTTAAGAAGAGTAGGCGAGAGAGGAAGACGAATCGCGCAAAGATTCCTATCTCTCACTTTACGCCTTTTATGCAAAACGATACACTTATGCGACGTCGTCGTTTTAGACCCCAAGGAACTCGAGGACGTTGTGAATTTAATAGCAAAGGATATGGAAAGTGTTTTTTGTATAGCAAAGAAAAAAACTTGGAAAGTTTTTAATAACAAGCAGTTAATGACATATATATTTTTATTATTATTATTTTGGGACCATTCAATTCTCATTTTCTTTCCAGTTTATTGACCATGGGAGTCGGGTTTTTTTTTTGGTAACTGATGGGAGCCGATTTGAATTGCGAGTTTATATCGGGTTAGATTCGGTTTTAATTGGATTTCTTGTTTTTTTTTTTCCGAAGATTAGTAGACAAAGTAAAATTGAATCTATTACGAATCAGTTTGTTAGGATTTTAAGTTTCAGTTCAGATTAAGTTTTAGTTTGTGAATATATGTATATTTATATATATCTTGACTACTTAAATTAGTAGTCTATTATTTAGTTTAGTCAAATATCTTAAAACAAAACAAAAATACGTTAGATTGTGTTGTATGTTACGAAACCACAAGTGTGGTTCAACTCCATTTTTTTGGTTTCATACTTTACTTTGTCCAAAAACCACAAAGATTGATTCTAAAATTACAAATCAAAATAGACAGAACAAACATTACACAGCAACAACAACTAATCTCACGTTGCCCTTGTCCTAATCCTCGTCATCATCGATGTGTGTTCGGAAGAGGTAGTCTTCGCCTTCAAGTTCATCTTGATACATGGATATTGATGGATCATTGCATTTCTCATCTTCTTTTTTCTCATCATTACGTCTCTTCCCCTGACCCAAAAAAATGTCGGTTTTTTAGTGAATTAAAAGTAAGCAAGGCAACATATACACTCAGAAGATCACAAGTTTGATTTGTGAGAAGGTAAATCAAACTCATGTCTTCGACTATCCTGTTTAGGCTCAGTTTTAAGCGATATGGAGACTTAAAACTCGTAACTGACTACAATCTCTAAATAAATGCCTGACTTTGATCATGAAACTTGGTTGAAAATAGCATACTAAGCCCTTCCTGATCAGATTTCAGATTTTCAATTTTTTTTTTGGTACATATGGTTGGTTTCCAGTTCAATTAGAACGAGGTTTAGTGATTCTCACCAATATGGGTTAGGAAGAAAATAACTTTGAGACAGAGCTCTAAATACGTTTTGGCAATATGCAAGACTTATTACTAAGAGCTTGTGGGGATTTACTAAAGAGCTACTAAAAAATAATAAAAACAGAGAACAAACGTTAATCCTTAAAAGCAAAGATTCTTTGAATACTGACCTTTCTTAAGATATAGAAGAAATAATGGAAGCCATCGCCAAAAGTGTTATACTCCATGGACCACGTAAACTTGGGATCCATAAACAAAGGACGCCTGAAATGCGGCTGCATGACAAAAAAAGAAGAAGTAGAAGGTATTTAGAGCTAATAATTGAGCAAATGCAAGAATATGATATCAGATATTCGCTTCTAATACCTGGCCAAAAGTAATGGAAATGAAAATCCCATCTGGTTTCAAAACCCGGTGAACTCCATCAAGAGTTGCCATGACTTTGCTAACAGTTTCTTGACGGGGATTCCATGGATCACCAGCATCCACAAACAGTACATCCTTCACGAAATTGATTACAAAAAAAAAGAAGAGCAAATCATGAGCTTTCTCTCGTTAAAAGGAGCAGATCCTTCACAAAACCACATTCGCAAATCTTAAATCCTAGAAAAACAAAGGATGAAAAAGAATTTTGAGCTCAGTTACAGGTTTTACCATGGTTCCTTTCTCAATAACCACATCAAAACACTCGCTGTTAAATGGGAGGTCTAGCATGTCAGCTTGCACCACTTTTATTTCTGAATATATTAAAAACCTCACGTCAAATATTAACACATCGACCGTAACATCCAATGAACTTTTTGCTTCAACCCAGCAAAACAAAGCAGCAGAAACTAATGAAGTTCTCAGTTTTCCAGAGAAAAGGGTACGCCAACATTTGAAAAATGCCAATTATAATTTAGTATAGACTAGTGTTTTCAGTATTTGTTTTCTAGAATCAGAAAAAAAACAACAAAAAAACGAAATCATCTTTAACTCTAGTTTTTGGTTACATTTATGCCTATGGAAATACTCAAAACAAATACTAATAATCAAAGCAATACCTTTATACCCTTTTGACAGCAATCGACTCTGCATCTTGTCTACCGCAACAGAAGATAAATCAATGCACGTAATATCAACAATCCCATCCTTATACAGCTCTTCACACAACTGAGAGTTCCCACATCCCAGTTCCAAGACCTTTATCACAACAAGGAAAACTCATATCAATTTTTTTGCAACATTAACTTAAGCTCTTGGTCTGGACAATCATCCATCAATGTGGGCTTCGCACGTACGAATTAGAGATTAAAAAAAAAAAAAGAGATAGAGGGAGAGAGAGGAGGGAATGTACGTACGGAGGAAGATATTTTGATATTGGCTTTGATTAGATGCTGGAAATGAGAATAGTCCTTGAACCATTCATAGTGCTCCTCGGAAGAGAACCTCTCGTCCCTGCATTTTTAGGGACATTTAGAAACAAGCAGGAAAGCGAGAGATTTTTTTAGCTAGATGCAATTCCTACCAATAGTGAGGATCGAGATAGGTCAGAGCAGAAGGTGGACCGACGGAATTCGTCTCCGGGTTTGAATTTGGATCCGAATTACGATTGGCGGGTCTCGACTCCATCGATTCTCCTCCTTGTCAGCTCCGGCATAAACCCTAAACCCCTTTTTTCACTATTGACTTCTTTAACAACAAACAGAAAGAGAAGCAAATAGTTGTTGTCTGTTCTTGACAAATCATAGGGGCCTAGGAAAAACGGGCCCATTTCTGAAGCCCATGCGAAGCTTAAAGAGGAGAAGCAATTTAATAATTTTCTAATCATCATCATCCATGAACATGGATAGAATCAATGGCTAAAATGCTACTTTTCGGAAAAGAAATTATCTCATGTGCCCCTAAAAGATCTATTGCCACTATTAATATGATTTTCCATTTTTACCTTAACTTATTAATAAATTAATGTTTTAATTATTTTTTTTCCGAACAATTTTTAATTATTTAATAATTTTCATAATTATTAAATAAAAATAAAAACAAAAAAATACAGATATAAAACAACTGATACAAATGATACAACTAGGAGATATATGACAACTAGTAAAAATGGTACAACTATTCTATATTTGTATTTCTCGAAATTTCAATATAGCCGAGGTAGTTTCAATTTAGCCGAGAGGATTTCACAACTTGTACTATGAAAACTTCCTAAATGACCATTAAAACTCTAAAATAATGTGGACAACTAGAACATAATAATTTATATCACGGTTCAACTACAAAAACCCTAAATTCAGAAAAGTACAACTATTAGGAACTTCGTAAAACTGGATACCTAGGGACAACTATGTGCAACTACTTACTAAAAAAATAAAATTAAATTAAACATATAAAGAAAGCATATACTTAAGAAATGCAAACACGTCTTAAACTATAAAGAACAAAATTTAAAATATGGATAACATGAATTTATTATTTTCCATATTCATATTCTTGTTTCACATCAAACACACCTTATACTATAAGGAAAACATTGATAATGTTAACATCTTATAATGGAGAAGAAACAAAATATATGATTTTGCACAATTTGTACTATGAAAACCTCATAAATGACCATTAAAACTCCAAAATCATGTGGACAACTAGAACATAATAATTTATATCACGGTTCAACTACAAAAATCCTAAATTCGGAAAAATACAACTATTAGGAACTTCGTACAACTGGACACCTATGAACAACTATGTGCAACTACTTAATAAAAAATAAAAATAAATTAAACATATAAAAAAAGCATCTACTTAATAAATGCAAACACGTCTTAAACTATAAGAAACAAAATTTAAAATATGGATAACGTGAATTTATTATTTTCCTTATTCATATTCTTGTTTCACATCAAACACACCTTATACTATAAGAAAAACATTGATAATGTTATGGAAAAGAAACAAAATATATGATTTTGCACAACTTGTACTATGAAAACCTCTTAAATGACCATTAAAACTCTAAAATCATGTGGATAACTAGAACATAATAATTTATATCACGGTTCAATTATAAAAACCCTAAATTCGGAAAAGTACAACTATTATGAACTTAGTACAACTGAACACATAAGGACAACTATGTACAAAATTAACGGCGCACGTATTACTTTGACTGCCCATATTTCTCCTTTTGTCGGCGCACATGTCTCTCATTAATTTTTAATTGATTTTAATTGTAGTTTTAATTTATAGATTTATATAATTATAACTTATTATCAGTTGTTCGACCAAATTTTTTTGTGTGGATAGAATTGTGGTTGGATTGTAATATTATTGATGTACGAAGATAACCAAAGTATTTACTCAGTTTTCGAATTTAAACAAAAATCTAAACTAAAATAATTATTAGAACATGGCATATAGGATCAAATTTTCTGAGTGGCATCTCAGCGCTCCCATGGATAGATAAGAGGATGACAAAATTGTGAAACAATCTAGAATCCAAATTTCAATTACACAAATCACACATTTAACCACAAATTTGCAACTGCAAGACTTGACTTTCGCGAAATATTTTTGTGGCGTAGGAGGATCTGATAGGAATCCCAAAATAAGACATGAAATTACTACATGTCCCACGTGGTTGGCGTCGATGTTCCAAAATACATTATTATTCCTCCTATCTTTTATATAATGAATAAAGTTATAGATGAAAAAAAAAAAAAAAATCGTGGACATTAGAGTCTTACAGTCAACTTCGTTGTTGCCTGTGCGTTTCTCTCGACTCTCTCTCCATGGCTGTTGCGCTTCAGTTCTGCCGATTATGCGTGCGGCCGGATACTTTCGTGCTCGAGAATCATCTCTCTGGATCCGGATCTCTCCGGCGCCGGAAACCTTTGTCAGTCCGGTGCTCGTCTGGAGATGAGAACGCTCCTTCGCCATCGGTGGTGATGGACTCCGATTTTGACGCCAAGACGTTCCGTAAGAACTTGACGAGAAGCGAGAATTACAATCGTAAAGGCTTCGGTCACAAGGAGGAGACACTCAAGCTCATGAATCGAGAGTACACCAGTAAGTTCCCCTATTTGCTGATTTGCGTGCTCTGTTTTTCCATTGATTAATTGAGCTGTAATGAAATTGAAGATTTGGGTTTTTTTCCCGGAAAACATATGGGCGTGAGAAAATGGATAAGACTTGCGAATTGGAGTGGTGAAGTTACGAAAACGACAAGAATTAATTGGATTGTTTATTTGGTTCCTCAACTGAACCTCACAAGACTGAATTTGGAAGAAGTTGTATCTTTGTGGGTTTATAAGAGATTGTTATAGTTTTTCTGAGGAACAAGAATCGATTGGATGGGGATTCATCTTGTTATTGTATTTGACACTCTCAGGTGATATATTGGAGACACTGAAAACAAATGGATATACTTATTCCTGGGGAGATGTTACCGTGAAACTCGCTAAAGCATATGGCTTTTGCTGGGGAGTTGAGCGTGCTGTTCAGATTGCATATGAAGCAAGGAGGCAGTTTCCAGAGGAGAGGCTTTGGATTACTAACGAAATTATTCACAACCCGACAGTCAATAAGGTCTGTTGTCATTATGCTCTCAAACCTTGTAAGCCGCGTCTGTTCAGGCTTCTTTTATAACTTTGTCAGCTAGATGCTATTGCTTTGTGGCCAATTGGTGTAGTTGAATTGCATTGAAGATTGATGACTTGCCTATCTACTCTTCACGGGCCTTGCTATTCTTCTTTTAGTTTACACCTTTTGTTTTTTATGGCAGAGGTTAGAAGAAATGGATGTTAAAATTATTCCGGTTGAGGACTCAAAGAAGCAGTTTGATGTAGTAGATAAAGATGATGTGGTTATCCTTCCTGCGTTTGGAGCTGGTGTTGATGAGATGTATGTTCTAAATGATAAAAAAGTGCAAATTGTCGACACGACTTGTCCTTGGGTGACAAAGGTATATATCTTCCCGGCGGCATAAATCTGTGTTGCTTTTGTTGCTATCATCTCAAATTTCGTGCACCAATTCATCTCTAGCGTAGGTAATTGGTTTCTTCCTTTCTGACATTTGTGGCTCTAAAGGTCTGGAACATGGTTGAGAAGCACAAGAAGGGGGAATATACATCGATAATTCACGGTAAATATAATCATGAAGAGACCATTGCAACTGCGTCTTTTGCAGGAAAGTACATCATTGTAAAGAACATGAAAGAGGTGTGACTTTTATACTGTCAAAAACTTTGTTTAATCGTAGAATTTTGCAAGACTGTTGCTGATGGGTACCTGATTACTGAGCACAGGCGAATTACGTTTGTGATTACATTCTTGGTGGTCAACTCGATGGATCTAGCTCCACAAAAGAGGAATTCATGGAGGTAAAGAGCTTCCTTCCACATTTTCTGTCTTTAGATTGATGTTCTTCTGTACTATCCCTAGTCGTTCTAATATCTATGGTGGCGTTGTAGAAATTCAAATATGCTGTTTCAAAGGGTTTTGACCCTGACAATGACCTTATCAAAGTCGGTATCGCAAACCAAACAACGATGCTCAAGGGAGAAACAGAGGAGATAGGTTAGTTAGTCTACTACACTGCTAAATCATAATCCTCTTCAATCCTTGGAAACATAAAATCTTATAGTCGAGTCTCATGCCCAAAAAAAAAAAACCTGCAGGAAAATTAATTGAGAGGACAATGATGCGCAAGTATGGAGTGGAAAACGTAAACGGACATTTCATCAGTTTCAACACAATATGCGATGCTACTCAAGTACGTTTCCCTGAATCTCAAAAGCATGCATATAAAACCTAACTTCTGTTCTTACACTTAAAAGAAGTGTTGTATTCATGAATCCTATTATCTTTTCAGGAGCGACAAGACGCAATCTATGAGCTAGTGGAAGAGAAGATTGACCTCATGCTAGTGGTCGGTGGGTGGAATTCAAGCAACACTTCTCACCTTCAGGAAATCTCAGAGGTCCGTGGAATCCCATCTTACTGGATTGACACTGAGAAACGGATAGGTCCTGGGAACAAAATAGCCTATAAGCTCCACGTAAGTGCCATTGCAAAACTAACTCATTCGTCCTCGGATAGCTTTCACCTATCGTTTCTTTTTGTACATTGATAGTACGGAGAGCTGGTCGAGAAAGAGAATTTTCTTCCAAAGGGGCCAATAACCATCGGTGTGACATCAGGTGCATCAACCCCAGATAAGGTAAAATAGTTATTTTCATATGCAGCTGCTTTTGTTCCTTTCTCTTTCTGCACGACATACGTCAATTGTTTTGTGAACTGCAGGTCGTGGAAGATGTTTTGGTGAAGGTGTTCGACATTAAACGCGAAGAGTTGTTGCAGCTTGCTTGATCCAATCTTGTGATCGTATTCATATATTTTCGTTATGTCAAGAATGTGCTAAAGTAAATTTAGTTTTATGATTCGTCTTTGTGACTTATGTAAATTGGTTATGTTTGAAAAAACCCTAATTTCTGGGATTAGAGAGGTGTTTGAAAAAATTTCGAGCAATGAGCGCCGAGAGAGCACTAGAAGGTGATAGAAAGGATCCCGCTTCTTCCTCGTGCTGTTCCGACTCCTACGAGTTTAGCCACGCCAAAGTTGCAGTAGCTCAGGTCTGCGAGAGCGTCGGGTACGAGCATTTCAAGGATCCAGCTCTCGAATCTCTAGCGGGATTCGCAGTCCAGTACATTCTTCAGCTAGGTAAATCTGCTACCTCCTTTGCTAACCTAACTGGTAGGAGTCAGTGTAACGTGTTCGATATCGTTCTCGCTTTGGATGATTTGACCGGCAATGTCGAGGAACGGATCTCGTCTGAGAGTTGTTCTGCTGGGCGTTCGGTTAAACTGAAGGAAATAATCGATTTCGTGAATTCGAGTGAAGAAACCCCTTTTCTACAGCCATTGCCGCATTTTCCTGTAGCTATAAGTGATTCCGGTAACAAGATGATCCTCATACTTACAAGGAAACACCTATGTGGATCGAAAGGGCACCAGATCCTAGAGGAGACAAGATTGAACAAGCCAGGCAGAGGCGGAAGGCAGAGAGAGCTTTGTTGAGTTTGCAGAGGAAACTTGTCTGTAAAATCTCCTCAGGGAATCCTGTCTGGGGAGATATGGATGGTGTGAAAGAAGAACTGAGAGAAGCTGAGAGTGTACTGCGTTCTGTATCGCCTTCCATGTCGGGGGAGAAAGTTGAATCATTGGCCAGAGATGGCTTATCAGTGATAGAGGCATTTTCTCCTGCCATGGAAACTGCAAGAGATGGGTTTTCCAGTGAAGCTCACACTGACTGGAAGAAGAAAAAACCTGTTCTTCTTTCTAAGCTCAGAACCGAGAAGAAGTTTCTCGGAGAACCATTGGATCTAAGTCTGCAGATGAAGGGTGAAGATAGACCCTTATCCTTTGTGCGTGAGGAGGATAGAGATGACAAAAGGAGGAGGGCAGAGTTCATTTTGAGACAGTGCATGGAGAACCAAGTGGACCTCAATCAATTGTAAAAACAAGTGATTCATTACAGTCTGTGTAGCGTAGTTTTTTAAAAATTGTTCCATAAACTTGTGATTTGTAGCTTTTCTTTACAGGACTATGTTATGATTACGATTTTCCGACTGAAAGAATGAGAGCTTCTCACATATCTTCTAAGCACTGAATAACTATTTTTCTCATGGCTATACTTGTTTCATAACTTTGTCTTAGTTTCAGTATCATGTCCCATGAGTGGGAGCCAGGAGCCATGTGGAAAGAATTTAGTCTTTGTATCAATACTAAAATTCCTAACCAAGCCAAGTGGTCTGAGGTAAGTATATTTTCTTTTGTTTACATGTGTTTTTTCTGTTTTGGTTAGGAATTTTAGTATTGATACAGACTAAATGATCCAAGCCTAGTTTTGAGATTCCAAACTCATGAACCAGTTTTCAGGTACTGCTGCTAGCATTGTTGGGGTGCTTGATGATCCTCTGGAGAATCACTGTCCTTGCCCTTCTAATATCTCTGCTACACAAATCAGCTTGAATCCCCAATTCCCCTACATTCTGCTTAAACACCTCAAGCTTCTTCTTAATCTCATCGATCCCAATCCTGACTGCTTCATGCTCCACCGCGAATTCCACACTCTTCACCATCCCCGTGATCTCGATCTCTAACCGCTCGATCAAAACCCGGATATTATCCAAATCTCTAACCGCCACATATGTCCCCGCCTGCATCGAACTGATGACCTCTTTCTGCCCTTTGAGTGCATTCTCGTAGTTCTTCCACAGGGAATCGATCCATTTCCCCATGGAGCCCAATGGAACGGCGGTAGCAGCAGCCAAAGCCGCAGCGACAGGAGGAGCAGCCATGGCTGCAGCCACAACAGAGCAGATGAGTACAGTGGCGAAGGTAGCGACAAAGATGATGCTGGAGAGTTTTCTCCATGTGTGGATGCATTTGAGCTTGTTGTCAATCTTGTTCTTACGAAGCTGTAGCTTCTCAAGCATCAGCATCTGCTGTTTGTATATAGATTGGAACATCTTGAAGAAGTCTTCGCTGAAAGGATTCTCTGCGTCTTTGAAATTCTTCAGCTCTTCGAGTGTTTTCTCGTATCCGTTCCCACCTGCAAATCAACACAAACATAAAAAGATGATTGTTAAAGTCAAAAAAAAAAAAAAATGGAAACAGAAATAAAAGGAAATATCGTTTAACGTACCTTGAACAAGACTCTCATCTTCAAACTGCTGAAGAGCAACAAGAATCAAAAGCTGACTATCACGAGCTCTTCTCAAGCCTTTCTCCAAAGCAGCACAGAAATCAAGCGTCTTCAAGCTATTCTCAAAGTAATCCCCAACGAGCTCAAACAGTTGTTGATTCTTCCATATGTCTTTCTTACAATCCAATATCAGTTTCACCACTTCTTGGTTCATCTCAAACAAACACTCCGTCACTTCTTTCAGGGATTCGAACGAGACCGCTCGAACCTCAACACCCGTAGCTAGCGTGCTTATCACTTGACTTGTCCGTGCCTGCAAACACGTGTCGAAAGATCGCAGCTCCGTGTCTGCTTTACACGCAGCCTCGTACGATCTCAGCTCGGTCGTGTAGTGCATGCTCGTTGTTGCGCTCTTATTACCCGATGTCTCCTGTGACTTTTTGCTCGTTGATTTCCCATTATAGAACTGATCACCGAATTCGATTCTGAAAAATAAAAAGAATTTTAAACAGAGCTACCAATGAAGATCAAACTCGAGTTTCTTAACATATAACTGCGTTTTTAACAATTGAAATCCAGAGACTAAAAAACAGGGCTTGTTTTTAAAGGGAGATTGAGAGAAGTTGAAAAATAAATGATTAGTGAGAAATTAAGGGATAAACTTGGTAGGGCTTATCAGGAGAGGCAACAACAGAGAGAATTTTCCGGGAAAAATAAAATAGGAAAGGAAAAGGAGAAAATTAATAATAAAAAAAAATGATCTGGGGAAAGAAAGAAGAAGCTTGAAGAGTAAGAATGAGAATCGTTAAGAGGAAATGGAAAATAACTTGCACGCATGATGATGATGAGAATTAGGGCATTGTATAACGCGGGAAGCAAACGTTTACTCTCTACTTAGCCGCCTTTTTGCCTACGCAAATACTTTCAATAATATAAAATCATTTCTATATAAAGTTATGCTTTATCTTTGAAAGAATAAAGTTTCACAATCTCTATTATTACAGATGATCAGTCTTTTGTGCTTAAATGCAATGTAAAAATTACGTAATTTATGCGTGTAATCGTGTACGGTGTATGTATGACCAAACGTTGATTGTAATCTACAAAAATATACCAAACAAATAATTTATTACCTTTTTCAAATTAGTTAAAAATAGTTCCACCTTTTTAATTAGTTAGTTACCGGACTATCGGCGAGCGAATACTCTAATACCATGATATCATAGTTAAACATTCGTTAAATTAATAGTTGTTAAGAGAGAACAAAAACATGCGAAACATATATGGATTAATGACTAAATATTATTTGTTCATAACATTCAAGACAACAAAATAGAATTTTGTTCATGGTCTCTAAAATCTAAATGGGTAAGAATTTAGATTTGTCACGGTTAATTTAGATCGCGACATGTGTCAAAATAATAATATAAACTTTCGAATTGTTAGTTATTAATTTTTTTTAAAGTAAAATAACAAAAAATGAAAAAAAATTGTGTTTTATATAATGGAAACTAATAACATTGAAAAAGTAAAGTAAGAGAAAAAGTAAAAAATACCAAATAAAAATAACAAAAAAGGAAAAAAATGTGTTTCATATAATGAAAACTAATAACATTAAAAAGTAAAGTAAGAGAAAAAATAAAAACTACAAAATAAAAAGTGTTAAATATATATATAAAAAAAATATATGACTCTTCTTATTATATAAAGCAGAATGTTTCAAATTTGCTAACTCGCCTTATCGTGACACGTGTCAAGTCAAACGATCAGATTTTGACACATGTTTAATAAAATTTTAATTATATTTTAATACATAATATTAACATTAATAAAAATAAAATTTAAAATCGGTTCCTAATCTTTAAAAGTAAAGGAAAAAATAGTAGTTATGTTTAGATTAAAGAAATCAAACAAAAATTATAAATAAAAGCAAAGCTGAGGAAACAAATAAAAACCATATTTTAATTTAGAATAAGAAAATAAACAATATATTACAATCTTTAAAAGAAAATGAATAAAAGCCAAAGTTTATAAAAATAAAAAACCATATTTCAGTCTAGAATAAGAAAATTAAACAATAGCTTACAATTCTAAAAAGCTAGAGTTTTAAAAAGGGAAAACAAACAATTAGTATTTCTATTTAGATTAAGAGAATCTTATTATATAAAGTTGGATCTCTCAACGTGAGCGTGACACGTAAGATAATTATCAGTCACGAGATCGTGACATTTTTCACAATTAATTTAGATCGCGACATGTGTCAATTTAATTTAAAAAAGTAAAAATGAATTAAAGTAAATATTAAAAAAAGTTAAACTAAAAAGAGACAATCTTAAAAAAATAATAATAATAATAATAAGTCTGGAAAGTGACAAAAGGAAACTTAAAACTTATAATAAAGAAAAGTGACAAAAAGAAACTTAAAAGTTTATAATCTACAACCACAACCAAACTTAAAAAAAGAAAATTATAAATATACTATAAACATAAAAATAAATTATTAATTTACGACCAAACATATAACTTTATA
Organism: Eutrema heterophyllum; assembly: GCA_002933915.1. Taxonomy (NCBI): domain Eukaryota; kingdom Viridiplantae; phylum Streptophyta; class Magnoliopsida; order Brassicales; family Brassicaceae; genus Eutrema; species Eutrema heterophyllum. The sequence continues at coordinate 151,354 of PKMM01032469.1, read as the reverse complement.
ATCCTTTACATTATGATTAAGATCGCGACATGTGTCAAAATAATAATGTAAAATTTTCTATTGTAAGTTATTTATTTTTCTAAGAAAATTAACAAAAAAGAAAAGGAATTGTGTTTTATATTATGGAAACTAATAACATTGAAAAAGTAAAGTAAGAGAAAAAATAAAAATTACCATATAAAAATAACAAAAAAAGGAAAACGAATTGTCTTTTATATAATGGAAACAAATAACATTGAAAAGGTAAAATAAGAGAAAATAAAAAGTGTTTTAAGACAAAAATATACGATTCATCTTATTATATAAAACACAATTATTTGCCTGATCGCGAATTATATTAAAAATTATGTAAAAAATATATTCATAATGTTTTAAAGTTAGTGATTCGCCTGATCGCGACACGTGGCAAGTCAGACAATCATATTTTGACATGTGTTTAATAAATTTTCAATTATAATTTAACACATAATATTAACATTAATAAAAATAAAATTTAAAATTGATTCCTAATCCTAAAAAGTAAAGGAAAAATAGTAGTTATGTTTAGATTAAGAAAAATATACAAAAATTATAAATAAAAGCTAAAGTTAAAAAAAACCATATTTTAGTTTAAAATAAAGAAATTAAACAATATATTACAATCCTAAAAAGAAAAAGAACAAAAGTCAAAGTTTATAAAAAAAGAAAAGGAAAACCATATTTGAGTTTAAAATAAGGAAATTAAACAATAGTTTACAATCCTAAAAACTAAAGTTTTAAAAAAGAAAAAAAACAATTAGTATTTCTATTTATATTAAGAAAATTAAAAAAAATGGAATACAATTCTAAAAATAAAAAGAATTCTCATTCCCCACCTCTATATAACCAAATTGATAGCTTCTCAATTTCACAACTAAAAATTAACATTTTTCGTACCTAAGTTACGGGTAATATTTTGTCTAATAGAAAACATGATTACATAAAGAGAAAGTTTCATGTTACATAAAGAAAAAAACATGATTGCGCCACGTCAAGTCAATCGATCATATTCTGACATGTGTAAAAGAAATTTCCAAAAAAAAACCCAATTAGTTTTGACACATAATATTAACAATAGAAGGATAAATTTATAATTGATTCATAATTCTAAAAAATAAAATTAATAAACAAAAAATGAAAATAAAAAAGTAAATATATCCTAAAAGCCAAAGTTAATTAAAAAAAGAAAAAATTACAATTAATAACGGAAAAATTTAAAACCGATTAATAAAAAAAACTTAAAAATTTGGAATTTAATAAACGGTTCATAATATTAAAAAGTAATAAAAGGCAAAATTAATATAAAAAAAATCCTTAATTTTTCTATTTATATTAAGGAAATAATTAATTATTAATCCAAATGGAAAGATTTCTCACCTCTATATAAACCATAATTCGGTAGTAAGTCAATTACATACCAAAAAATTAAAAGTCCAATAATCGTATCTAAAGTTATTTATTGCATATGCTTCACTAAAATTATCCTTCAAAGTATATATATTTCATCGAAAACTTTGTTTCAAAATTTATGTATTAAATATATTTTCACGGGTGCTCTAATTTTGTTCTCCATTTTTTATTTTTTTTTTATTTTTTTACGGGTTATAAAATATTAAATTAAAAACCCGCATATATGCGGGTACTTATCTAGATAATTCTCAACGTGAGAATGACACGTAAGATAATTCTCAGTCACGAGATCCTAACATGTGTCGTTATTAATTAAGATCGCGACATGTGTCAAAGAAAAAATATAAACTTTCCTATTGTTAATTATTTATTTTAAAAAAAATTACAAAAAGGAAAAAGAATTGTGTTTTATTTAATGGAAACTAATAACATTGAAAAAATAAAGTAAGAGAGAAAATAAAAACTACCAAAGAAAAATAACAAAAAAGGAAAAAGAATTGTGTTTTATATAATAGAAACTAATAAAATTGAAAAGTAAAGTAACAGAAAAAATAAAAACTACCAAATAAAAATGTTTAAATATATTAAAAAAATATGCGATTGCTTATTATATAAATCAGAATGTTTCAAAGTTATAATTCGCCTGATCGCGACACGTGTCAAGTCAAACGATCAGATTTTGACACATTTTTAATAAATTTTCAATTATTTTAACACATAATATTAACATTATTAAAATTAAAATTTAAAATCGGTTCCTAATCCTAAAAAGTAAAGGGAACAAAATATTAGTTATGTTTAGATTAAGGAAATTAAAAAAAATTACAAATAAAATAAAAAACCATATTTCAGTTTAGAATAAAGAAATTAAACAATAGTTTACAATCCTAAAAAGCTAAAGTTTTAAAAAATGAAAAAACGATTAGTATTTTTATTTAAATTAAAGATATTAAAAAATGGAATACAATCATAAAAAGAAAATGAATTATCATTCCCACCTCTATATAACCAAATTGATACATTCTCAATTTCACAACCAAACAACTTTTTCATAACATTTTTTGTCCATAAGCTGCATGTAATATTTTGTTTAATAGAAGACATGATTACGTAAAGAGAGAGTTCATGTTACGTAAAGAGAAAAGCCTGATCGCGCCACGTGTCAAGTCAATCGATCAGATTCTAACATGTGTAAAAGAAATTTCAAAAAAAAAATCAAATTAGTTTTTGACACATAATATTAACAATTGAAGGATAAGTTTATAATCGATTCATAAACCTAAAAAACAAGAATTACTAAACAAAAATTAAAAATTAAAAAGTAAATTTAAACTAAAAGCAAAAATTGATTAAAAAGGAAAAATTAATAATGGAAAATTTTAAAATCGATTAATATAAAAAACTTAAAAATTCGGAAAATTTAATAACCTATTAAAAGGTAAAGTTACAAAAAAATAAAAAAATATTAAAGTTATTTTAAAAGACAAAATTAATATAAAAAGGAAAGAAAAATAGTTTTTCCATTTACATTAAAGAAACAATAAATTACTAATTCTAAAAGGAAAAAAATCTAATTTCCTACCTCTTTATAAACCACAATTTGGTAATATGTCAATTACATACCAAAAAATTAAAAGTCCAATAATCGTATCCAAAGTTATTTACTGCATATGCTTTACCAAAATTTTCCTTCAAGGTATATATTTATTTCATCGGAAATTCCTTTATAAATTTATGTATTATATATTTTCACGGGTGATCTAATTTTGTTTTCTATTTTTCGTTTTTAGTTTTTATTTTCACTGGTTATAAAATATTAAATTACAAAGCCGCATATATACGGGTACTTATCTAGTTAGATATTATAGCCGCCTTAATTATATTTTGTTCTCTCTCGCTATATATTTCTCATTTCCTAACAGTTTAAAGATTAAGACAACGGGGCTTCACATTATAGTCCATGCATAGAAAAAAAAGTGTATATAATGGCCAATGGCATAATTTTAAATGTAGACTAAGCACACAAATTAACAAACAAGGCACACAAGAAAGAAGAAAAAAAAAACACTTGGAGGAAAAAAATCTAGTGATTCTTTTATCAATATACTCACCTTAAATTGCATTCATATGGTTTTCAATTTTTTTTCAATGGCAAATAGTTACGGAAATAGGTTTACCCGAAATTGATGTGTGGAAAGAAAAATCAGATTATAAATTATCACAAAATAAATTAAAATAAATAAAAAATATATTTGATGGACGAGTAACTGAGTAAGTTTGCTCAACAAGCTTCCACCTTTATACCAAATTAAAAATAACAAACTTAAATTCAAATGTAGATCCATTTTTAGTGGATTATAATGAAAATCACACAAGCAACGCTGCCTTTAATGTAGTAACCACATATGAAATTTATACTAACTAAATTTGTCAGGTGATGTTGTTTTCATTAATTCGAGTAAAGCGTCAAAACTAGTATGTTGCTCAAATTTTCTTCTTGTAAAGTATTAATGTAGTCAATATATAGAATGAATAATATAGTTTTTTCATTGGTGTGAAAATATAAATTAATGGCTGTCTAGTTAGAAGAATAAAATAGGGTAGAATGAAGCATTCATCTATATTTTTTAGAGTATTTTCATCCTCTAACTAAAAAAAAACCCCTAAATTAGCAAATTAACCGATCATTGTTTACGACACTATTCTAATTTCTATAATCCCAATATACCCTTTTGTTTACGACACTATTCTAATTTCAATAATCTCAATATATCCCTATAGACTATATTCTTTTTCTCTCTCTTTCGCTGCTCTCACACGCAAATGGCTCACATCTTCAGAGAACTGTCTCTGGGTCACTCCAAGAGAGAAACGGCGACGCCGCCACCGGTGAATTCACGCTCGTCTTCAATAACCTCCGTTATACCTTCCGATCTACCTCCGTCTCCACTTGGACAACTCGCTGTCCAGCTTTCCGAATCCGATCTCCGCCTCACTGCTTACGAGATATTCGTCGCTTCAAACCGTAGCGCCACCGGGAAGCCTCTATCGTATGTTGTTTCATTAGTCTCTATCGGCATCTGGTTCAGTTTCGGGTTCCGGTGGTAAGTCGAAGCGTCCCACTACTGTCGGAGAGCTTATGCGGATCCAAATGGGTGTATCGGAGACCGTCGATTCTCGCGTTTGTACAGCTTTCCTTATGATCACATCTAGTTAGGTTAGCTTAATTTCGTTGTTGCATTTTCCTTCTCGATGGATCTATGTGATCCAATTTAGCTGAATTTCGGCTTGACCTGGGCAAATTCGTATTTCACACCATTGGGGATTTAGTGATTTAGATGTGTTAATTTGATTTCGAGTAAATCTTGAGCTTGATTTTAGTTGAATATTTGTTAAATTCATGATCTTGTGATATAGATTTCATTTACCTATTTTCCGCGGTTAAGCCACCGCCACCAACCAAACTCTCGTCGATCTTACTCGCCGCAGGATCTTCCATAACCGACACTGGATCAAGCTTCTGAAGAAGCGACCTACACCGCTGCAAAGGAGGAGGCGGAGACGAAACGCGCCGTTGTTGCAGATGTTAATATCAAAGTTATCATTCAATAATTTAGTTAATGCTTTAAATAGAAAATTAGATATACATCTAGAGATTTATATGGTACAATAAATATGTTAGCATGTTTCAAAACTATTTAACGTGTTAAGCAAATTAATAGCATATATAAAACGGATGGCCCATAATTGATATTCCTCTCACGATTATAGATACGTTAATATGAAAGTTAACATTCAATAATTTTGTTAGTGCGTCAAATAGAAAGTTAGATATATATCTACATGTTTATATGATACAATAAAGATGTTAGCATGTTACACAAATATATTAACCCGGGAATTATCATTCAATATGTTATTTATCGCGGTAAATAAAATGTTAGAGATATATCTAAATGTTTAATAATTGAGTTATCGTGCTAAACAAAATGATAGAGGTAAATCTATATGTTTATTTGGTATAACAAATAGTTTAGCATGTTCAAAATAGTTTAGCATGCTATAAATAGTTTAGAATGTCAATTCTAACTCAGTTCATTGTGTTGACTCGGGCGTGCTGGATCTTTGCGAAATCATCGTCTTCGCCGACTCTATCTTCAATCTTCGTCGGAAAGATGAAGAATCGAATCCTTGATTTTTTTTCTTGTTTTGCTGGAGATAAATGTATGTTAGATATGGTAAACTATATTTTTACCGGTGCTAAATACTGAAGTATCAGTTAATATATATACGTAGCTGGAGTAACTAAAACAATAATTTTTATCAACATATACTGAATAAAAGTAAAACGTCAAAACACTACCTGACAGCTACAATTACTATCACATTACATGTCATATCATGGTCATCTACCTGATTTCGATCCATTTTGTGTATATTCACCCAATTGACTCTATTTTTTATGTTATAATTTTTTTTTTGTATTTTCCTAAAATCTAACTGACTACGTTGAATAAAATGGAACAAACATTTCACTTGTTCCACTACAAAATAAAGAAATTAAAAAAAAAAATCTACTATTATCCAAAAGAATAAGTAGAAATAAAGTTATTAAAAAAAAATCAATCTTATTCACCTATATTTCTTCATCGATCGTTATTCCATTGGTTCCTTTCATACCAACCATTTAGACTTTAGAGCCTCAGATAACTTTTATAAAACTGGATGAACAAAGTTGAGATGGTGATTAAGATGAACTAATGATTCAAAGAGATTAACACATTAATACCTTAATTAATCAGTGGTGTTGAGCAGAAATGAAACCTTAGACTGAGCTTCTCTTCTCTTCTCTTCTATCTATTTTCCGCCCAAAGCGTCTCAAAAGTAGTATCAAAATTGTTTCCCCACCTTCCCTTTTTATACTTAACGAGATCTCCCACTACCAGCTTGGAGAACAAGTCATTTAAACAGCTATCTCTCTTGTCAATTTACCAAAGTACCCTTAATCATGTTCTTTTGTTATTTTTATTTTATTTTGCAAAAGCATTTCATGCAGAATGAAATATGAGTTCATCTAGTGATACGTTCAACAGTTTATTTTTATCATTTTTGGGTGTTAATATGGCATACATTGGCTATTACATGTGGATATCATTTTTGTTCAAAAAAATTTAAATGTAATCTCATTGTATATATCAATTAAAATAAATGTCAAAGTGAAACCTTTTTCATTACTAATGTTGGGCAAACAGACGTTAAGTTCCTTCTTTTTAGAAATGTTAAAGTCGGTTTACGAAATGATGTTAATTAGCTGACGTTTTCCAGCGAATTTCTTGTAGTGCTCGCTATATATTTCTCATTTCCTTCTATATAATTCTCGTTAATTATTAACTGACGGAAAGTTACCCAAAAAAATAAAATTTAACTGACGGAACCTTTCCGCCGTTTCCGTTAGATCTATATATACTTGAAAGTTGAGCCTCAGTAGATTCGTTCCGTTTGAACCTCTTCTCTCTCTTGGAGATTTCTGGAGCGAGCTTCGTTATAGTTTCGATTTCGAATCTGAGGAGCAGTAATTAGCTACTCGATTTTCGAGGTATGTGATATTGATTTCTGTTCCAATTTCGAGCTTTGGATTTTGCTCTTTCGTGATTGAATCAGTTATTTCCCGATTTCTTGTTCTACTGCTACCCTAATTTTTGATTTTATGATCCGATTTTGGTTCTTCTTCTTCATCAATCGTTCTCGCTTTTTCTTTCTTCATGTTGTGATAATTCTCGCTAACATCTTTCCCCCGTGAATCTTGGGTAGAAATTGCGTTATCTTGTGAATCTTCATTGTCAATTTTGGCGGGAAAATGTTCATGCGGAGACTTGATTCTTAATTTAATCTGAAATTTAATATACAGAAATCTTTCCGTCTTTTTTGTTAAAATCTTTTCAATCTTTTCGTCTTGTGCTCTTGATTTTCGTTACTTCTATTTTTTTTTTCCTCAGTTGAAGCATTGCCATTACATTCTTCAGATTATCGACGTTTTCTACAAAAGCTTTAGCGCAATTGTTTTAGGGGATAAAAGCAAATAAGTCCGAACTTGTCTGGCGATTTGTTTTTAGTGAAATTGCAAATCTACTCATTTTGTAGTCATGGAAGCGAATCAGGGGTACTTAAAGCGGTGGGCAACGGTCAGCATGTGGTATTAGTTGGTGGGATTCGACAGAATCTCCATGACGTTGATGATTTTCCAGGTACAAACTCATTTTGTTATACTCATTTTGCTAATTGTCGTCTCGTCTTAGGTATAGGCTTTTTTTATGTCACTAGCGATCTTAAAAGAACATGCCATGCCCATACTCATTTTGTTCGTTTTCATGATCAGCACCTCAAGCTCTAAGACAACACTTTCTAGCTTCGGTGGAAAGATCTCTAGAAGAAAGTGAGATCCTTCCTATATTTGTGGAAGGAGTGAGTCAGGCCCGTCTTAATAATATTGACGACCTTAGGCAAAATATGAAATATGTACTTTTTATTTATATCATAAAAATATAACAAAATTTAAAACATTAATGATTAATACTAGTTTTAGTATCACTATTCATTCGTCAAAGTTTGAGCATGACGTTTTGGACATAATTTTATTCCAAGATCAATTTTAAGCATGTGATTTACATTTCTACATTTTATTACCCAAGTTAGAAACTTTAAAACTCTCACACTACAAGAAAACAGTCAATTACCAACGAAATTTTACGACGATTTTAAATCGATGTAAATTTACATCAACATTACGACGGAATTACGGCGAATTATGTATTCGTTGTAAATTCGTCGTAAAAATGTGTCGTCGTAATATCGTCGTCAACTTACGACGATAATACAACGACTTTGAAATTCGTCGTAAACTCGATGTAACATTACGACGGATTTACGACGAATCTCACTTTCGTAAATTACGTTGTAAAGTCGATGTAATTTTACATCGATATTACAACGATCAGAATTCGATGTAGATTAACGACGAGTAGACGTCGATTGTTTCCAGTTAGGTAGAACACGTTTTTTAATAGGTTCACCTAATCTATTTACATCGAAAATATACGTCGTAAATCCGTTGTAATTCTGAAAAATTTATATAAATATATTCTCACGTCAAACGTAAATTTCAAAAAAAAAAACAAACACTAATAAAAAAAAACACACTCTAAAATCTTTTTTATAAAATGTCTATATACGATCTACGGAGATGGATGTATACGCAAAAGGATTCGGAGGGAGCGTTGACGAACGAATTCAAAGAGGGGCTTGAAATATTCATGTATCAGGCCGGAAATATGCAAACAACCCTGGAAAGCGGTAAGATGTTCTGTCCTTGTCGTAAATGCAAGAATACGAGATATGTTTTTATCGAGACGGTGTGGAAGCATTTACTAAATAGAGGGTTTATGCCGCAATATTATGTTTGGTATCAACATGGAGAGGGTTTTGAAAGAAATCAAGCTGATCGTAGTAGTAATTATCAAGGTCATGTAGATTTTGATGAATCAAATGATCAGGGTACTAGTAGTTATCATCATCATGGTCAATATGATCAGGGTCAAGATCATGATAGGATGCATGACATGGTTACTGATGCATTTCATGAAACAAATGCTGATAATAGTGTTGAGGAACCCAACGTAGATGCGAAGCGATTTTATGATATTCTAGGCGCTGCAAATCAGCCACTTTACGATGGATGTAGAGAAGGTCAGTCTAAATTGTCGTTAGCAGCTAGGATGATGACAATTAAAACTGATCATAACTTAGCTGAGGTTTGCATGGATGATTGGGCTGATCTTATTAAAGAGTATTTGCCAGAGGATAATTTAGCTGCTGAAACATACTACGAGATACAGAAGTTGGTGTTTAGTCTTGGGTTGCCTTCTGAGATGATAGATGTATGTGTTGACAATTGTATGCTTTTTTGGAAAGATGACGATAAGCTGCAGGAATGTCGATTTTGCCAAAAACCGAGATTTAGGCCGCAAACTTCTGGGCGTAGTAAGATACCGTACCAACGGATGTGGTATCTTCCTATAAGTGATAGGTTGAAACGATTGTATCAATCTGAAAGGACAGCTGCATCGATGAGGTGGCATGCAGAACATTCACAGAGAGAAGGAGAAGTGACTCACCCGTCAGATGCAAAAGCTTGGAAACACTTTAACACGGTACACCCAGACTTTGCTAAATCTAAGCGAAATGTGTATCTTGGTCTTTGCACTGATGGATTTAGTCCATTCGGTATGTCTGGTAGGCAATATTCTTTGTGGCCAGTTATCGTAACGCCTTATAACCTTCCCCCAGATATGTGCATGCAAAGGGAATTTCTATTCCTGAATATTTTAGTCCCTGGTCCCAATCATCCAAAGAGGTCCCTTGATGTGTTTTTGCAGCCTCTCATAAATGAGTTGAAACAGTTGTGGTATACAGGAGTTCGTACATATGACTGTTCGAGGAAAAAAAATTTTACGATGCGTGCGGTGCTTATGTGGACAATAAGCGACTTCCCTGCATACGGAATGCTATCAGGTTGGACAACGCATGGGAGGTTATCTTGTCCTTATTGCCTCGATCGGACAGATGCGTTTCAGCTGAAACATGGTCGAAAAACATGCTGGTTTGACTGTCACCGCCGGTTTCTACCAATCAACCATCCATATCGGAGAAACAAGCGGTTGTTTAGAAAGAACAAAATCGTGCGTGTCCCCCCACCAGTGTATCTATCTGGAGAAGATCTAGAAGCGCAAATAGATCATTTTGGGGGACTAGAAACGGTGATTCGTGGGGGAAATTGGCACACGCCGGCTAATATGCCTGATGGATACGGAGTCAATCACAATTGGCACAAGAAAAGCATTTTTTGGGAACTTCCGTACTGGAAAGATCATCTGTTGAGACACAATCTTGATGTCATGCACATTGAGAAAAACTTTTTTGATAACATCATGCATACAGTGTTAAACGTGAAAGGAAGAACCAAAGACAGCGGAAAGTCAAGGTTGGACTTGCCCGATATTTGCAACAGAAATGAGTTGCACATAATGAGCAATGGGAAATCACCAGTTCCTATATTTCGGTTGGGTGCAGAAGAAAAGGCATCGTTGTTCAATTGGGTTTCATCTGACGTGAAGTTTCCTGATGGGTACGTATCTAATCTTGCTAAATCTGTTGAGAAAGGACAAAAGTTTTCAGGGATGAAGAGCCATGACTGCCACGTGTTTATGCAACGATTACTTCCTTTCGCATTTGCCGAACTCCTTCCAGGAAATGTTCATGAAGCAATTGGAGGTAAGATACATCGTATCATCACATATAAAATTGCTGATATATTATAAATATATATATATGTTCAAATATTACATTAATATATAATTTTGATTGTGCAGGCATCGGAGCGTTTTTCCGGGATCTTAGTACACGGACGTTGTCAGAAGATGTAATTGCACAGCTGGCTGCTAATATTCCAATATTGTTGTGCAATTTGGAGAAGATATTCCCCCCGGCGTTTTTTGATGTTATGGAACATCTTCCCATTCATCTCCCTCATGAAGCAGAACTAGGCGGGCCTGTTCAGTTTAGGTGGATGTACCCATTCGAGCGCTTCATGAAACATTTAAAGGGAAAGGCAAAAAATCTAGCAAGGGTTGAAGGATCAATTGTTGCGGGAAGTTTGACAGAAGAAACTTCACACTTCACTTCATACTATTTCGCTACAAAAGTCCGCACACGCAAACGGGCTCCCCGACGATATGATGATGGTGGTGTGGGAAGAACTTATGCAGTAGAGGGTGTCCCAGACATCTTCTCACCAATCGGTCGTCTTAGTGGAAAATTGAAGGAAGTTTGGTGGTCTAACGAGAATGATAGGCACAGCGCACATACGTACATCCTCCTAAACTGCGAGGAAGTGAGTCCTTACGAGAGGTACGTAACGTTACTATTTAATTATCCACTAATTAATAATCAATTATATAGAATTCATTATATATTAATTCTAATGTATTTTGCAGCTTATTTGTTACTCAAGTGCGAGAATGCATTGAAGGGGTTTCAGATGATGAAATAAACGATCGTAAAGATCGTCACTTTGCTAAGTGGTTGAAGACGCAAGTAAGTAATATATATAGTTATAAATATTTCATTTAATTAGATCAATACTCAATCTAACATGTACACTTATCGATATGCCTTTTATAGGTGGATCATGGCGACCCCGCATATCCAATATGGTTTCATGAGTTACGCCCCCTCGGGAAGATAACGACTGCACCCATGTATTTCACTCGTGGTTATGTGTTTCATACATACAAGTACGGCGTTCGTCGGGCAACTACCAACTACGGAGTATGTGTTAGGGGTGAAATAGATTTTTATGAGGTGTTGCAGGACATAATCGAAGTGGAGTACCCCGGCTTGGTTAGTATGAAATGCGTTCTCTTCAAATGTGATTGGTTCGATCCAACAGTCGGTCGAGGGGTGCGAATTAACAAATATGGTGTGGTCGACGTCAACAAATCACGACGATACAACAAGTTTGAACCATTTATCCTAGCATCACAAGCAGAACAAGTAACGTTTGTTCCATATCCGCGAGTTCGAACCACTGGGCCCACACGGTTATCGGTTATTAAAATAGCCCCAAGGGGTAAAATTGTTGGTGTTGACGATCTTCCAATGCAACAAGATTCTTGCCATCACATTACAGAACCAGAGATTACGGACAACGTTCTTCTAATTGATCCCCGAAACAGACAACTTGAATATCTACCTGACGACACAGAAGAAGAAGGTGATTCCGATGAGTTTGAAGAGAGTGACGATGATGATGAACCTGAAGATGATGAACCCAATGAAGATGATGAACCCGACGAAGATGATGATTAATCTGATTGATTTACTTTTTGTAATTGCTTAATTTGTATGATAAAAATACCGAATATGGGATAATCGGAAAATGACCGGAGATAATCGGAGATGGGATCGTAAGGATTCCCAGAGGTCGAATATTACCCAAACCCATGAATTTTGATGGTTTGGTAATATTAGACCTCCGGGAGTCCTTTCGATCTCATCTCCGATTATCTCCGGATTATCAGTATTACGACGACATTACGACGAATCAGTCTAAAATCGTCGTAATGTCGTCGTAAACCCCAAACCCTAAATTTTAGGGTTTAGGGTTTAGGGTTGAAATATGTTGTATAGGTTTGGTTTTTCATCGTTTAGCTTGTTTTACATAAGTTCTTTACTCATTGTATAAAAATATTACCCGTATCAGAAAAAGCAATTCCTTTATATACATCATCCATGTTTCGAATAAACTTATAAGAAAGAACGCTATACATTATTATGTAAGATAAGGAAATTTTCCATATATTAGATTCAATCGTCGTTATTGAATTTGTTGTTTACTTTGAGAAGTCTTGGATGCACAAATATACTTCGTTAATACACGAGGGATTTGTATATTGTAATTTAGGGTTTAGGATATAGATTTGTTATATTACCATCGAACTTACAACGGCTCCGTCGTAAATCCGATGGTAAATTACGACGATTTTACGACGAATCCGTCGTAAAATCGATGTAATGAAAATTAATTTTACCGCGTGTAGGGAAATTAATTTCCCGCGTGTTTCAAGTTTACGACGGATCCGTCATAAATCCGTCGTAACTTACCATCAAATTTACGACATCGAATTTGATTTATACGTCTATATATACGTTCCAGATTTCTCTTCCTCGCTTATAATCTCACAATCTCCATCTCTCTCTACAAGCCCTCTCTCTCTCTCTAAGGTATGATTTTTTTTTTTTAAATTAGATATACAATTGTAATTATTAGATAGGATTGGAATTAGGTAGGATTGTAATTAGATAGGATTAGAATTAGATAGTTGCGGGAATTATTAGATTATATTGTTAATATTCGTTAATTAATTTTTAATAATTTTGTAGATATATATGGCGCCACGTACAACTCACTATCGCCAGTTTATGGGCGGTCATTCGGGACCGTCGGAGGTCCCGTCATCTTCTGCCACACCGTCCGCGGTTCTGGATTCTGGGTCCGCACCAGCGGCGCCGCCGCCACCTCCACATGCATCAGCACCTCGACCTCCGTTGTTATATGCGGAATTGACGGTCGGGGATATATTGCAGTCGCCGGGTCATGATGGTTTACCCCGGTTAGATCCGCGACGCCCGCCTAACACTTTTTGGTACGTAATATTATTTTTTTTTCTTCTTTTTTTGGTAATTATTTTTTTTACTGATAACTGTAGTTTTATTTCTCAGGTTTAAGGAAGATAACAAAGTCGGCCGGAGTGTGTCTGACACCATTAAAGCCTATTTCGAGGAGCCTCACCACAACTGGTCTGCGGTTCCGGATGACGTTATCGAGACGTGGTTCAAATGTTTTGCTGTAAATTTTTTTTTTTTTCGAGAATTAATTATTTTTATTTAATGATATCGTTTCTAATTTTTTTTGTCGGTTTTTTATAGCAAAAATGGCATTAGGACATTGGGATCAACGAGATGGTGAAGACGCAGTTCAAGAAGAAGGGAAAATTGCGGCTCCACAATACCGTCTCCGATTGGAAGAGGAAGTGGGAGGTTAATGGCGATAAGGCAAAGCCCCCATACATGTCTTCCGAAGTTTGGAACGGCCTGAAGACCTACTGGATGAATCTGCATTCGCAAGAAGTGGCTGCTAAGTGTTCGGCTTCTCGGAACATTGTCGGTCCAGACGGTCTTCTGGCGGTTATGCCGCATACTTCGGGTCAAACATCTTTTGCGGGAAGGCGCCTTCAAATGGTAATTCTTTTCCGTTAATTTTTTTTTTTGTGATTTTAATTATTATTAATTAAAATTAACCATTAACCGTTTATTTTTTTTTGGAATGTCGTTTGGTTAGGCAAACGGATGCGAACTTCCTCCGATGACGACCAGAGTTTTTGAGGAAACTCACAAAAAGAAATGCGGCTCTTTTGTGGATCCTCGAGCGGAGAAGGTCTACAATGACGTCCAGGCAAGGATCGCCGAGCGTCAAACTCAAGTCTCTCAGCAGCTATCACCTGGCGGTAGCTCGGTCCAATCCACTGCGGCTTTGACCACAGCCCAGATGGACGAGATATATGAAGAGGTAATAATAATCAAATTATATTTTTACTGAATTATTTTGTATTTAATTTATTAAATTTAACGTTTCTTTTTTTAAGGTTGCCCCGAAGAAAAAAGGCAGAATTTTAGGGATGGGATCGATCAGAGAAAGTGTCGTCGCCTCGTCTTCCTCACGTCTTCCGTTCGACGATCCGGTTGAGTTGCGGAACGAGTTGAACACCGCCCACTCCGAGATCAACACTTTGCGGGCGAAGCAGGTGGT
>PKMM01032469.1:100864-136180 GCA_002933915.1 Eutrema heterophyllum | reverse complement strand
ATATATATATATATATATATTTTTTTTTTTTAATTATTAATTTATACATCGAATTCGAATTTACATCGATTTTACATCGATCTACAGTTTACGACGAATTTACATCGATTTAATTTTACATCGGTTTACCAACGAATGTACATCCTTATATTACGACGATTTTACGACGGATTACCAATTTAAAAATTTGAGAAATCGATGTAATGTTGCGACGTCTTTACAACGAAATACCAACGAGGTAACTTTCGTCGTAAAATCGATGTAACTTTACAACGACATTACGACGATTTGTATTCGTCCTGGGTTTTACGACGGATTTACGACGATTCTCGAGTAACGACGATCATTTTACGACGATTTGGCAATCGTCGCTAATCCGTCCCAAAGTCTGTTTTACATCGATTCTGTCCGTTGTAAACGACCTGTTTTCTTGTAGTGTCATAATTAATAACTCATTACACAAACCGAAAAATCTCAATGACAAACACTTTCTCGTCATGAATATTAACTACAAGTTCACACTACGAACAAAATATTGATACATGGTTTGGATTTTACATTGGGCGATAGTTTTTTCTCATGTTTGACAGATTCATTATGGAGAAGCAACTCATGAGGCATTGGGAACCATCTGGAGAATAATTTGTGTGTCTTTTATTTTCTGCAAAACTGCAATTAAAGAATCAATCAACATATTTAAACATAAAATAGAAATATTGATTATACGTTATTTTATTCATAGTCAATTACACATAAGATAATATTGTATTTTGCCCATAACTCATTTTTACAAAATCTCAATCTTTCTCTTAAAAAGTAAAAATCTAAAAAACTTCGAGAACATAGTCTACAACAAAGCGAAAGACGAAGTGATCATTTTTTAATTTTTTTTTTCCATAAAAACTCATACGTTTGATCAAAACCACCAACTCCATCGTGAAATTAGAGACGGATTGGATATAATTGATTATGCAAAACACTTTGCATTTGTAAAAATTTCAAATGCCCAAGTTTTACAATTTTAGAATGATCTATTTAGGATGAGAGAAAAATACTTGAGCAAAAAAAAAATGAAGCTACCAGATAAGGGAAGCAAAACGTAACAAAAAAGATGACATCAAAAAAAAAAAAAAACCTAACAAAAGAGATACTAAATTGGAAGCCTCTTCGAAAGTTTGTGTTATGTCTCTTTCTAAAATTTGCAAGATGAAGTTTATGTAGTCAAAAGCGGTAGTTGGGACTCTAGGAGGCAATATAGTTCTAGAGAAACAAAAATGTGAAGTGCATACATTATTGACGCTAATAGAGTTTGGAAAAAAAAAATTAATACGGATGAAAGACATAAAAAACATTTTGTGGACTGAAAAATATTAGTTTGTCAAAATATTGTGTGGAAAGTAATGACATGGTAAAAAAGAAGTTAATGTGTGTGTATTAGTGTTTTGTTTTTACTGATTTTTCACTTAATATTTTTTATGATGTGTTATCTTTAAAAGGGACAAAAATCTAATAAACCGTAAATATGTGATATTTTAGAATGCAAAAATAAGTTTAGATTATGAACCTCTTTTGTTAATTACATATATATAGATACGAGCTTTACTTATTTATCTATATAAATAATAATAGATCAAGGAGTACAAAAAAAAAAAGGCTTTTTAATAAAATTTTAAAACATAAAAAAGTAAAAATAACAAAATGCTTTGGACCTAGGCGGTTGCCCCTCTCGCCATGGGTAAGAGCCGGGACCGGAGTGAACAACCGTCTCCCTATTTCTCCATACAATCCTCACGGAATCTACAACCCCGGGCTTTACTTCTTACTGGCAAACACTTTCTATGATGGACATCAATGGGATCGTATTGGTCAATATCGCTTCACAGAATCGACTACAACTGTATGTTCTTTCCCTTATGTTCTACACTACTTCTCTAAATATTGTTCTTGGGATCCTGTTGATATATATATATATATATATATATATATATATATGTGTGTCTTTGTAGGGGAGATTTAATACCGTTGTGGCTAGACGAACTGGTGACGACTGAACAGTTCTCATCCGAAGAGTTCATAGGCAACGACAGGAGTGAGTTACCTTAATCACTGTAATCACTGTTTTTTGCTTATTTACATGTTTTCTTTTAATCATCACTCTGCTCTTTCTTCAGCTACGGAATACTCACTCTCGCACACTATCTAAGGGAGCAGCAACCGGCGGCTCCAGTGGCTGAGGAGGCAGATGTTGAAGAGGTTGACCCAGTGGCTGAGGAGGCAAATGCTGAAGAAGTTGACCCACCCACTAGTGTATTTGCGTTAGCCCAAGGTATGTGATACGTTCTGAATATAGAAACTGTCCGAAATTCACTTTGTTCTCAAGGTGAATAGGACATTTTGTGACTTCTCTTCTTCCCTCTGAGGTATGTGCTACGTCTGTATCACTGAATGTTTTGAATATAAAATCCATTCATCAAAACGTTACAACGGTTTGGTAATTTTTTGTTTCAACTACGAGTAAAGATCTTTCTAACAAACCAGAAACATGCGTAGAAACCGATTGAGCCGGTTAACACGAAAAATGAGTAAGAGATGATGATCATGTACCCGAGTAGAGCATCCCTGAAACTAGCTTTCTGAAGAAGTAGAAGATGGAGTAGAGGAAGAGGTAGAGTGAGGATGAGCCTGATTTAGGTATGCTCTCCACCACCAGTTGTAGTATTCACTGCAGAGCTGGAAATAGCAGAGGACGATTTTGATCTCTGCGCAGGTCACGATCAAGATCAAGAACACGATGAAGAGAAGATGTAGTAGAATTGGTTGAGCCAGATCGATGTTAGGATGAAGACTGCTCCGAATGGAAAAATTCCTCCAATTTGTATGGGAAAACCGGGTTTCGTGTACCAAGGTTGCTCTGGTACTTGTCTCGGGATCTTGTTTTTTTTGACCGGGTTCGATTGCTGGTTTTTTGTAACCGAGATAGCTACCAATGAAGACTAGTGGGACATAGATTCCAAACCAGAGCAAACATTGTACCAAAGGGAATGGCTCCAGATGATTGTTCTCGCCATATGAGTGTGTTGAGAACGAAGAAGATTGCAAAGAGGATACCGGGAAACATGAATGCAGTCTTCAAGGTGATTCTTTTCCACTCGTTCCCTATGAACATTTGAGAAGACGAGAAGAGGATTAACCAGGAAAGTTGCCCATGAATACCCATATGAGAACCATAGCAGTCATGAGCCCTCCTCTATTGGATGGAGATAAGAAGCCCAACAATGCAAACATCATTGTCACAAGGGTCATTCACGGGGGTCCTAAAGACATCTCCATGTACAAGTTTCCATCTAAAGACATCACAGACGTTTTGGTGAACAAATTCGTAGTACTCCTTATCTTCTTCATTTTTCTCCTGGTCTGAATTTCAGAAGTATGCACTGCAAAAGAACAGAAGTTCTTAAATACAATTGTTGTTTGCCTTCTGTTTCTCCTTCTTTGCTGGGTGTGCATCTTCATCCTCATAAATTGCTTAATTCTTTTGCAGGTATACACATACGGTTTGATGATGTTAAAGAGGAGCAAGCACTGGGTGGTGTCTTTGCGATAGCCCAAGGGGTACATATTCGTTTTGATGAAGACGCAGATGGTGATGTTTAAAACTGCCTTGAAGATGGCAATTTGTTGTCTTGGAGCCATTGAATTCTGATTCTGAAACTTTGGGTCAATTTGTATATAGCTAAAGAACTTATCGCCTTCTCATCTAGTCGAAGTTGTTGTGATAGAGAGAAAGATTGATAAGTGAGAGAGAGACTAAAGAACTTTGTACAAGAGCTGAGTTTAGCCGGAATAGTAGCTTTTGTGAGTTTTGCAGGTTGTGGAAGATGTTTTGGTGAAGGTGTTCGATATTAAACGTGAAGAGTTGTTGCAGCTCGCTTGATTCAGTCTTGTGATTGTATTCAAAATATTTTGTAGTTTTATGATTTGTCTTTGTAACTTATGTTATGCCAGCGGTTTTGTAATTCAAAGTCACTTCATCCTTACTCCAGTGAAGGTTCTTCCGCAATGTCATTACCGTAATCTGTAATTATATATGTACGCATGTCATTTTCATGTTCAAAAACATCTCTTTAAATTTAGGGATAAATTAAGAGAAAAGACAGAAAAATAATATGTAAATTAACTAAGGTGGGGGTATTGGAATTAGAAATTTAATGAAATAGAAAAGAATTGATAATTCTAGTATTATTCGATCATGAATTTCACTAATTCTATTAAATGCATGTGTTATTGGATTAAAGATTTGGTGTCAATTTTTCAAAATGCTTTAAATTCTTGTGTTATTCAATTGATCAAATTCTTAATTCTATTAAATGTTAGTGTTATTCAATTTTAAATGGATTTCATAGTAATGTCATTTGAAAGGAATTTAATAGAAAATGTACTGCAGACATATAAAGAATCAATTCTCAACCTTACGGTGGAATTTGGATGAAATTATATATTACCAAAACTATGAGATTTTACGCATACTATAATAGATATGCTTCTACATGTATATGTTTGTCATTTTATATATATTCTATATATATGAATCTATAGATTTCAATTAAAAAAAATTCAAAATTCAATTATATATATATATATAAAACATGTATATATACTATATATAGATTCATGTATATAATACATATATATAATACATTTTGAATATATATATATATATATAAATGTTGGTATCATCTACAAGAATTTGTTGGTGAAGGACGTGATCCTAACACTCCGCCTAAGTTATTCAACCTTCGTATATATATTCGGTTCAGTTCGGTTCAGGTTATTCGGGTTTTAGAAAATAGGTCCATTCGAGAATAAATTTTATATCAGTTCGGTTTATTATAATTTGGTTTGGGTTCGGTTTTGGTTCGAGTCCAGTTTATTATAATTCGGTTTTTGGGTTCGGTTCGGAATCAGGTAATTTGGTATATAAGATAATTCGGATTATTTTATAGTTCGGTTCGGGTTCGGGTTCAAAAAATTCGGTTCGGATTCGAGAATTTTGGCGGTTCAAAAATTTAGCCAACTCCTAGAATTTACAAACATTCATTACCTATTAAATTTTTTTGCATTTTTTTAAAACCTAGTCAATAGAATTACATTAGAAACCCATCAAATCCTTTTGAATTCTATTAAAATACTTGAAACTGTTTTCAGATTCTATTAAATTCTTAGATCCAATACCACCCCTAAATTAAAAAAAAAAAAAAAATAGAAAACTCATCATTTTATCTGGATTTTGTGATTAAAGATTTAAATTTTACGGGTTATGATTTAATTGAGTTTTGGATTTTTTTTTTAAAATAATTATATATAATTTTACATGTTTTGCTTACTCGTTTATTTGTTTGATTTATTCGAAGAAACTAAAATTTTGGTGGTTAATTGGGGTTGAAGCAGAGTTGCTATATAACCAAGAGATGGCAGAATTCTCAGGACCCATGTCTCCTTCCTAACGAGCGATCCCTCTCTTTCTTTCTTGTTCTTTACCGGCGCTCCGTCGTTAGGTTTCGCGGAAGCAACTTTCTCCGCTGGAATTTCTACCGGCGGCGAATGTCGTCTGAGCGATGAAAAAACCCTAATTTCTGGGATTAGAGAGGTGTTTGAAAAAATTTCGAGCAATGAGCGCCGAGAGAGCACTAGAAGGTGATAGAAAGGATCCCGCTTCTTCCTCGTGCTGTTCCGACTCCTACGAGTTTAGCCACGCCAAAGTTGCAGTAGCTCAGGTCTGCGAGAGCGTCGGGTACGAGCATTTCAAGGATCCAGCTCTCGAATCTCTAGCGGGATTCGCAGTCCAGTACATTCTTCAGCTAGGTAAATCTGCTACCTCCTTTGCTAACCTAACTGGTAGGAGTCAGTGTAACGTGTTCGATATCGTTCTCGCTTTGGATGATTTGACCGGCAATGTCGAGGAACGGATCTCGTCTGAGAGTTGTTCTGCTGGGCGTTCGGTTAAACTGAAGGAAATAATCGATTTCGTGAATTCGAGTGAAGAAACCCCTTTTCTACAGCCATTGCCGCATTTTCCTGTAGCTATAAGTGATTCCGGTAACAAGATGATCCCTAGTTTTGTTGAAATTGGTGAAACCCCACCGGGAAAACATATTCCTCTTTGGCTACCAGCATTTCCCGATCCTCATACTTACAAGGAAACACCTATGTGGATCGAAAGGGCACCAGATCCTAGAGGAGACAAGATTGAACAAGCCAGGCAGAGGCGGAAGGCAGAGAGAGCTTTGTTGAGTTTGCAGAGGAAACTTGTCTGTAAAATCTCCTCAGGGAATCCTGTCTGGGGAGATATGGATGGTGTGAAAGAAGAACTGAGAGAAGCTGAGAGTGTACTGCGTTCTGTATCGCCTTCCATGTCGGGGGAGAAAGTTGAATCATTGGCCAGAGATGGCTTATCAGTGATAGAGGCATTTGCTCCTGCCATGGAAACTGCAAGAGATGGGTTTTCCAGTGAAGCTCACACTGACTGGAAGAAGAAAAAACCTGTTCTTCTTTCTAAGCTCAGAACCGAGAAGAAGTTTCTCGGAGAACCATTGGATCTAAGTCTGCAGATGAAGGGTGAAGATAGACCCTTATCCTTTGTGCGTGAGGAGGATAGAGATGACAAAAGGAGGAGGGCAGAGTTCATTTTGAGACAGTGCATGGAGAACCAAGTGGACCTCAATCAGTTGTAAAAACAAGTGATTCATTACAGTCTGTGTAGCGTAGTTTTTTTAAATTGTTCCATAAAATTGTGATTTGTATCCTTTTTCTTTACAGGACTTATGTTATGATTACGATTTTGCTACTGAAAGAATGAGAGTTTCTAACCCATCTTTTAAGCAGTGGATAAGTCTTTCTCATGGAGATGCTTGTTTCATAACTTTATCTTAGTTTCAGTTTCTTGTCCCATGAGTGGGAGCCAGGAGCAGTGTTTACAATGAATTTGACACTGAGAGGAAGAAGAAAAGACCTGTTCTTTCTGAATTGCACACTGAGAGGAAGAAGAAAAGAACCGTGAAGGAATTGCAGAAGATACCAATGTCGGTTTGCTGCATGACTGCCTCCGGATAATTCCTGTTACCATCAATACCATTATCATCGAAGCCGAGCAGTCCAAGGTAAGTAAATTTTCTCAAGTTGACATGTGTTTGTCTTGTTCACAATGTTAGATTAAGCTTTAAAGCCTTTAACATTCTGTTTGCTTTTCCTGGTTCTAACATAATAAAATCCGGTAGACAATAGTGTGGTTGTTCTCTTGTGACAGTTTGATAAGGTGTTCTTGTTAAGTCTAGCGCAGGACTTTTGTAACTAGCCTAGGGGTAGTGAATTAATGTGTAGCTTTGCCAGCTGAGCTACAGGCCTTATGTCGGTGAGTTGAGAGCTGAAGGTTAGAAGGAAAGCTAGGTTAACGAGTTGGAGTATTCTGGATTGGTCTAGGATATTGGTTTGGGCATTGGACGAGAGTTAGCGTTAATCAAGTCTCTTCTATGGTTTAGTTCTTCGGTGAATTGAATAAAGAAGGAGTTTACCAGTTTGACTGCTACCCTAAGCTAAGGCCCTAGTTTTCAGATTCCAAACGCATGACCTTGTTTTGTACTTATGAGTTCGTAGTAGTATGTTAACCCACTCTAATATCAGCAAATATAGAAATGTGAAGAGACTTATCTCCAATTGTTTTCAATCATCAAAGAATACAGAAATGCAACAGTGGGTTTTTAAACATTTATAATAAACTCAAAGAAAGAATCTGTACTATTCTTTATAGAGTCGTCGAACATTTCATTATTTGCAGCAGGAAGCTGAAGAAGAGAAAATGAGTTCCTTTGTCTGTGTGTATTTTCAGGTGCTGCTACTACCATTGTTGGGATGCTTGATGATCCTCTGGAGAATCACAGTCCTTGCCCTTCTAATATCTCTGCTACACAAATCAGCTTGAATCCCCAATTCCTCTATATTCTTCTTAAAAACCTCAAGCTTCTTCTTGATCTCTTCGATCCCAATCCTGACTGCTTCATGCTCCACCGCGAATTCCGCACACTTCACCATCCCCGTGATCTCGATCTCCAACCGTTCGATCAGAACGCGGATAGTATCCAAGTCCTTAACCGCCACAAATGTTCCCGCCTGCATCGAACTGATAACCTCTTTCTGTCCTTTGAGTGCATTCTCATAGTTCTTCCACAGTGAATCGATCCATTTCCCCATTGAGCCCAACGGCACAGCGGTAGCTGCAGCCAGAGCCGCAGCGACAGGAGGAGCTGCCATGGCTGCAGCCACAACAGAGCAGATGAGTACAGTGGCGAATGTAGCCGCAAAGATGATGTTGGAGAGTTTTCTCCATGTGTGGATGCATTTGAGCTTCTTGTCAAGCTTGTTCTTGCGAAGCTGCAGCTTCTCAAGCATCAGCATCTGCTGTTTGTAAACAGATTGGAACATCTTGAAAAAGTCTTCGTTAAAAGGACTCTCTGCGTCTTTGAAATTCTTCAGCTCCTCGAGCGTCTTCTCGTATCCATTCTTACCTGCGAATCAACACAACCAAAATAAAAAAAAGTGTTTAAAGCCAAAAATTAATAGTTCGGAGTGGACAAACCGGAATTCAGAAATAAAAATACTTTTGATCTTAAAGATTTTAGGTAAATTCTATACATGCTTTGGTCACAACAGATATGTCCTTCCCATCTGAAAATACATTTTTGTTGGGACAGAAGTTAATTGAGTAATAAAAGTACTTTTAATTTTTAAGATTTTAGGTAGATTATTATTACTTAATTAACTTCTTTCCCAACAAGATGTATTTTCAGATGGGAAGGAAGTTTCGGAACAGGATGAAATTTAAGAATATCTCGTTATCACTAATTAATGATTATATTACCACTTGCGTAAATAACATAAAATGGTGAATTTCCGTTCCATTTTCAAACAGGATTTGAAAATTAGAAATTTCAACTAAAAATTCATTTCCAGATCGCACGGACATTTGAAAACAGGATCAGGAAAATACAATATGAGACTTTTGCCCATCGCTACGAAAAGAAAAAAAGAGAGATAAATCAAAGAAAATATAGTACTATTACCTTCAACAAGGCTCTCATCTTCAAACTGCTGAAGAGCAACAAGAATCAAAAGCTGACTATCACGAGCTTTCCTCAATCCTTTCTCCAGAGCAGCACAGAAATCAAGCGTCTTCAAGCTATTCTCAAAGTAATCCTCAACGAGCTCAAACAATTCCTGATTCTTCCATATATCTTTCTTACAATCCAATATCACTTTCACCACTTCTTGATTCATCTCGAGCAAACACTCGGTCACTTCTTTCAGGGAATCGAACGAGAGCGCTCGAACCTCAACACCCGTAGTTAGCGTGCTTATCACGTGACTGGTCCGTGCCTGCAAACACGTGTCGAAAGATTGCAGCTCCGTGTCTGCTTTACACGCAGCCTCGTACGATCTTAGCTCCGTTGTGTAGTGCATGCTCGTTGTTGTGGTCTTAGCTGATGATGTCTCCTGTGACTTTTTGCTTGTTTGGTTTCCCATCTTAATTTCTCTTAGAAACTCACCGAATTCGATCGATTAATCTGAAATTATGAATTATAAAGAAGTTCTTTAACATAGAAATGCGTACAAAGATTGAAGAATCTATAGACTAAAATAAAAAGGTTATTAGTTTTAAAGGGAGATCGAGAGAAGTTGAAAAAAGAAATGATTAGTGAGAAAGGGATAAACTTGGTCGGGCTTATCAGGAGAGGCAACAACAGATAGAACAAGAATTGGGAAAGAAAAAGGAGAAAATAATTAATAAAAAAAAAATTATGAGGGGAAAGAAAGAAGAAGCTTGAAGAGAGTAAGAACGAGAATCGTTAAAGGAAATGGAAAATAGCTTGCACGCATGATGATGATGAGAATTAGGGCATTGTATAACGCGGGAAGCAAACGTTTACTCTCTACTTAGCCGCCTTTTTGCCTACGCATTTAATATAAAATCATTTTTATATGCTACTTTTTTTGTTTTTATGTGCGTATCAAAAATAGTACGTATTCTTCTTATTGACAGAAAAACGTTTCACAAATATCGTTTCATAATTTTTTTTATATAGTCTTTTGCGTTTGAATATAATGTACAAAATTACGCAATTTCTCTATATATACCACGTGTAAATCATGTACGGTACGTACTACCAAACGTTGATTGCAATCTACAAAAATATACCAAACAAATAAATAATGTATATTTGTTTTCAAATTAATTAAAATAGTTTTAAAAAAAAGATAATTAATTAAAATACTTGCACCTTTTTAATTAGTTAGTTACTGCCTTACGGAACTATCGGCGATCGAATACTATAATGTCGTCATGATACTATATACTTAAACAAGGCAAAAATAATTTGCATGGTCGCTTATAAATATATAATATTGTAATGGCTAAAAGTGTTACGTACTGTTTTAGTTGTTCATGCTTTGGTCACAACAGATATGTCATATGTGATGCGTCGTCATTAACTCATTAGTTATATTAGTTGTTAATATAATTAATAATAATGTACATATAGAGTTTAACTATAATTGTTCTTCTGATCTTATCAAACGTGATAATACTCGATATAGGAAGATCTGGATTGTGATGATTTGTATATGGCCCTACGTGAACTGTTATGTGCGTTAAGCACGTACACGTTAAGCCTCGCATTTAATTTGTGTTGACTTGTTTTATATACTTTTATTTGTAATCATTCTAGATATTTTATTTCGATGCAGCCGGGGCCATTTAGCCGCCCTAGATTTGTTTCTCTTTCGGAAATCTCCTAAAGTAAAGAAAACAAATTATATAGTCCAAAATAAAATTAAAAAAAAGTTAATATAGTGGCCAATGGGTTGAGTATAAATGTAGATTATTAAGCCCAAAAAAAGAACAAACACTTGTATGAAGAAACTATCGGCCAGTATCTAAACCCTAAGATTGAGAAAATATGCATAATACGAAGCAATGACACGTAGTTACGGAAATCGTTTACCCGAAATCGATGTGTACGTGGAAAAGAAACCAGATTATAGATTATCACAAAATAATTATATAAACAAATATTTTGATGGACGAGTAACTGAGTAAGTTTGCTCAACAAGCTTCCACCTTTTTACCTAAAAATAACAAACTTTTAAATCTAAATGTATATCATTTTCTTTTAGTGGATTAATTATAATGAAAACTACACAAGCAACGCTGCGTTCAATGTAGTAACCACATACGATACATACATTAGAGCACCCACGTCGGTGTCTACCCTTTAAAATAAATCAAAAATAAAATAAAAAATTATTTTTTATTCAATAAACTTGAGACACTTGCCTTATGGATGTTTCAAACGAGACACCTTACAACATGACACATGTTACATTGTAAGTGGTTTATATTTTTTTAAATTAAACCAAATACACATTAATTTATAATGTTAAATAGATAGTTTGTATGTTGTTATTTTTTATTTTTTTATTTTTTATAAATCACAAAATAAAATTATCTATCTATCCATTAAGTATTTGTTTAAATTATATATTATTATTATTTTTAATTAATATTAGTTAAGGTTAATACATAATATTAAATTATTTTTGATATAATACAATAATATTAAATACTAGAAAAAATATGAGATTTGAAAATCATGTATAATTATTATTTTCCTTCCTTATATATACACTTCATATCTTCATTTTATCATACACTGCAATTTTGTCGCCACATATTAACATATTAACATGAATATAGCAATATTAATGTTAATATTGTTATATTCATGTTAATATTACACAAGCAAAGATCAAATCATTTAAGTTTTTTTTATATATAAATTTACGCTATGTAATTTTATGTTTAATTGTGTTATATAAAAGAATATAGCTCTTTCATTATATTTATGATTTTATTATTTTTAATTTTATAGTTAAATATAATTAATACACTTATACATTTGATATATTTTAAAATTTTTAATGAGAAATAAAATTTAATATAAGATTTTTAAACAAAAAACATTAAAACATTAATGTTATATTGATGAAATACCCATATACGTGTCTCACCGGAGATAAAATCTTAGATAGAAATTCTCATATTAAACTAAACTAAAAATATTAATATTATATTGGTGAGACACCTACTCACCAATGCAAATGCTATCTAATAATGTCAGATGATTTTGTTATCTTTAATCCTGAAAAGCATAAAAACTAGTATGTTGCATAATTTTTTGTCTTCTAAAATATTACATGCTCTTTAGACTCTATATAAGGAATTATATAAAATTTTCATTTCTGTCCAACTGTAAATAGTTGTTTAGTTAAGGGAACTGTGGAAGGAATAAAATTTGGTTTAAAAGGAACATTCTTATTTTATTTTATTTTTTAAAGTAACATTCATCTATATTTTTGTCTACAATCCTATTCCTACCATTACGTTGAAAAAAATAATAATAAACATTTCACCTTTTCCACTAATAACAAATAAATGTCAAAGAAAAATAATTCATATCTATATATATATATATATTATGCAAAATAATAAGTTAATTTTTTTTTAATATTCTATTCACTTATATCTCATTCATATTTGTTCCATGAGTTCCTTTCATCTTAACCATTTAACTTCAAAAAAAAAAAGTTGGATTGAATGGATATGTACTCGTAAGTCCTACATCTACACATTAATTGGTAAATCTTAATTAATAACTCAATATAGGGCTTGGTTGAACGAAGTATTAAATGATGATTAAGATTAAGATTAAGTAATGATTCAAAGAGATTATTAACACACTAATTAATCATTACCTTAATTAATGAGTGGTAAATGAAACCTTAAGAGTCTCTCTTCTATCTCTTTCCGCCCAAAGCGTCTGAAATTTGTTTCCTTGCCAGCTCCCCTTTTTATACTTAACGAGCTCTTGCACTTCACCAACTTGGAGAACAAGTCATTAAACAGCTATCTCTTGGACATTTACCAAATTACCCTTAACATGCTTTTTTAATTTATTTAAAATCAAAAGCATTTCATGCATAATGAAAAATGAGGCCATCTAGTGATACGTTCATCAGTTTTATTTTTTAATCATTATTTTTGGCATTATGACATACAATATTGGCTTTTACATGTTGATGTACACTGTACAGGACTGTACATGTGGGTATATATTTTGTTCAAAGAAATGTATGATGTCAAACTTAAACCTTCTTATTAATTTTGGCAATTTATATCATTTTATTAATTTTTGTGATTACACTTCCAACATTCTCACGTCGATAATATCCACACAAAAAAACATTCTAACGTCAAAAGTTACAAAATACTACTACAAATACAGAACGACATAATGGCAATTAAGTAATACCAGAAAAACCGGAGGGGGTTGTTCTTTGTTAAGAGGGAGAGAGATAAAAAAAAATAGAGGGGGAAGGAAACCAGGGACACGCGTCATATGGCTATTAGGTTATCTAAAGTATTCCACCAATACGCTACGTCACGTGTTTTTGCAACGCGTTGCCTTGCTTCCACAAGTCACGTGATAATAATTTTTTTTTTAATTTGGTTTTCTGTTATAGTACTAAGCAAATTGATATTTCTTCGTTATTTGTGTTGATTGATAGTAAATTCATATTGATAAACGTTAGTTTCTTTTTGTCTAAAACAATTTCAGTTACTACGGTAAGAACCGTAAAATACCAGATTTGAAACTTTGTGATGACAATTTGATAAACGATTATATAGCGAAAAAAAGAAACGATTACAAAACAGATTTTGTGTAAAAACAAAACGCAGAGTCGAGTTTTGAACTCTTTCTTTAATTAAATGAATCGTCCGTAGTGTGACGGTTCTGTGCGATTCTTGAATCCCATGATACAACCGCGGCGAGACCGTTTCACAACACTTAAAACGGAATCTACGAACTATACGTTCTACGTTATACTTTTGATGAAAACTTACGTTTAAAGACAAAAAGAAGACGCGCGGAGAGATGAAAGAGATTGCGGTTTTTCACGCCCGGAATGAAGAAGAGGAAGGCTGTATATATAGCCGAGGAGGAGCGTCCTTGTGATGCAAGCAGTGACGCAGGAGAGGATGTCGACATATACACTCAGAGGCGCAGTGGAGAATGTTGACATCGCACTTAGAAAGTGGAGGGTGAGGTAAGCGATGACGAGATCTGTTTTCCGGATCGGTTGTAAACCGATCCACGAAACCGATCTGCACAATCTTGATCGGCTTACAACCGATCTGGTAAACCGATCCACGGGATTAAGATGCCCAACTTCGAGACAAAAACGTTAGAAAAAATTTGTCCCAAAAAGAACTTCTTATTGGGCAGCTGGCCCATTCCCAAGAGCCCAAGAGCCCACGAGCCCGTGCCCGAGCCCGGCCCGGCGGCGGCGGCGCGCGCGTGTGGGGCTCCCCATCCTCTCTCTCATACATAAAGACATTACAATGTCTATATTTATACCACTCCACATTTCCTCTAACTACCAATGTGGGACAAAATACAATGCATTCATTTATTTTTTCCAATTTCCTCATGAGCCCAATGGCCTATTTCTCATTCACACAAATACATATTTTATAAAGCCCACAAGCTTTAAAAATTTGTTCCAACAATCCCCCACATGAATAGAAATGCCTCTAAACATATGCAGACTCGACATACTCGATAGACTCAATTGACTCTACTGACTAGACTTACTAGACTCACTAGAAAGACTAGACAGACAGACTTTTCGAGAGTATAAACGAAAATTCACTGTTTCTGAGAATGTAACATTTTTCAGCTTTGAACCACTCATTGTAATAGCTGTCGGATTTACTCGACCAGGGGGTGAACATGATGTCTTGAACCACCCGGACTTTGATGTAAACCAAGACAACAACTATAACACAGCTTCATTTCTCGTAGAACTTATTTCTCTATTGGGTTCATTTTGGCCGTGAACTTGCCTGGTTAATCATGAGTGATATTGGAGAATATAGCCTTACATTCATTCTCCTAGAACCGGCCCCATTTCACACTCACAAGGTGATTTGCCAGTAGCTTTGTTTTAAGGAGTATCATGTAATACTCCATTGATATCTCAAAGCTATAGACTCAAATCATTAAAAGCAAACGCGTATCCTCTACACATACATGAAGCATTGTACATCATCCTAGGAACTGGGCAGAGACAAAAGTCTCACAGTGCTCTTAGCAGATTCAGTTTGATTTAGTTTTCCCTTTGAACCTACATATTGGGATCTCCAGTCACGTAAGTATCCATCAAACTTTATCTTTAATTGATAGACTTTAAACCCATTCCTCTTGATGATTTTACAACTTGATCTCAAGACAAACCCTTAGTAAACGGATCCGCTAAGTTTTCTTTCGACTTGATGTAATCTACTGTGGTTACACCAGTTGAGATCAAGTGTCTAATGGTTTTATGTCATCTTCTTATATGACAAGAATTACCATTATACAGATGACCCAGTGTCCGACCTATAGCCGATTGGCTATCACAGTGTAAACGTAATGCCGGCACTGGTTTCTCCCACATTGGGA
Organism: Eutrema heterophyllum; assembly: GCA_002933915.1. Lineage (NCBI taxonomy): Eukaryota > Viridiplantae > Streptophyta > Magnoliopsida > Brassicales > Brassicaceae > Eutrema > Eutrema heterophyllum. The sequence goes on along the minus strand of PKMM01032469.1, from coordinate 120,569 downwards.
TATCTTCCAAAAAAATTTGAAGCCATTTTGCTTCTTCTGCGGCTTTGTCTATCGCTATAAACTCAAATTCCATGGTTGATATGGCCAACATAGTTTGTTTGGAAGATTTCCAAGACACCGTTGCACCGCCAAGCGTAAAGACATATCCACTCGTGGATTTTTAGTTTTTGGAGTCAAAAATCCAGTTGGTGTTATTGTATCTTTCCAAAACTGCTGGTTCTTTACCATAGTGCAGCCCATAACTTTTAGTATGACATACATAGTTCAATACTCTTGTTACGTCTTTCCAGTGTTTATGTCATGGAGTTCATAGTTCAGTACATTGACTGCGTGTGCCAAAATGAGTATGCTACAATCGGTTAAGTACTTCAGCTTGAGTAGATCTTTAAATCTCTCAAATATCTTTTTAGCATAATGAGCTCTAGAAGTGATTATTCCTTTAGAATATCTAGTGATTTTAATCTCTAGAATCACATCCATTTGACCCATGTATTTACATGTCAAACCGCACACTAAGGACAATCTTAGTATGTTCGACCATGTAATTTACATACAAACAGAGAAAAATGTATCCGTGCGGAGTACTTTTTGATGTATATGAACTTATCACATTCATTGGTGCTAAAATTATTTGACAATGTCAAATATCTCATGCTACAATTTCAGAACTTTTGTAAGCCCAAACATAGACTTCACAAGTCAATAAACTTTGTGTCTTTTCAACTAAGCTATCGGTTTTCAATTTTGAAAATTCATTTACACCCTCGGACATTAAGCCCTTGTGACATATCGATTATCTCCCAAATATGGTTTTCATGATGAAGTCGATATCACTAATGACGTTTTCCTTCCACGAAGGTTTTTCTGGTGTAGACATGGTTTTAGTGAAAGTTCACTGTGCATTCTCTTGAAGAAAGACCATTTAAAATTTTTTTACCAAAGGATTTACAGATTCTTCTGCATCATCTCACGATGTGCCAGAAGCACCCGCCTCATTTACAGAGGTGCTTGCATTTCTTTCTTCACGTGTTCGCATCGGATTTTTATCCTTACACGGAAACACAAGCTCAAAGAAATATGCATTTCTTGACTCCATGGTTGTATTAACATGGATATCCGGTACGTCTGATTTATGAACCAGAAACCGTTAAACACTATTCTTGTGTGCATATCCGATGAAAATACAATCTATCATTTTAGGTCTGATTGTGACCTTTTAGGAGGTGGCACTGCGATTTTTGCCATGCACCCCCCACATTTTTAGGTATTTGTACGAATGTACTTTACCTCTACAATAGTTCATATGGCGTCTTGCCAATAACTTATGTGGTAAGCAACGCTTCCCCCCACATTTCTTGAGATAACTCATACTCAAGCATCTTTGCATTCATCATCTCACTAAGAGTTCATAATTTTTTTTTTCTTCCGCAACTCCATTAGATTGAAGTGAATAAAGAGCAGTTTTCCGACGAATAATGTCATATTCTCTAAAGAACGCATTTCATTCTCATCAAACTCGCCACCTTTTTCACGTATAAATATTTTCATAGTTTGCTCAAGTTGGTTTTAAGCCAATGAACTGTTCAAAGCCATATTCTTGCTTCTTAGCAAGTACACACATCTATCGCAATATATATCATTGTGGTAACATCGTAATGCCACCATTCAATTTGGTTATTCCCAACCATATTGACTTTAGAAACTACACTACACGTGTCAATTTCAGTCAGTTTGGTCTGGGACATCTCATTGTCTCTGCGTGGTCAATCTTGCTACGACATTCGTTAGCATTGCTACGACATGTGTCAGCATTGTGACCCATCATGACACAATTGTGACATTTTCCATTGAACTTCTTTTAAGCATGTTGCTTTTTGAAGCTAGTGGAGGCTTTCAAATGAACCTTATCTTTCCCCTTGTTCTTATGCCCAACCACTTTCGCATTATGATCACAAATGTGAACACCTTATGCTTTGCGCGGTTTGTAGATTCAATCTGTTGTATAACAATCAAGTCTTTCGCTTATGCAAAAGATAACTTGAAATCTTTCGAAGATAATGGAAATCTCTCCATTAAACAATAAAGCTGGTATGTCAAAGAAATTAACATCCCTTTAGCCATTATCTTATGCATCAACAATCAAAAATTTTGTCACTGCAAATTTCTTAGAACATGTGTTCTTAGACTTGTACTTCTTATTAATGAAACTCACAATTCTTTAGAAGTATTCAACTCGGTGTAGACTTATACAATAGTTTAATCAGGCGGATTATCCACTTTTTGCACAAAAAGTTCTCATTGGTACAAGATTCAACACAGACTAGAGTTCTCACATTAGTATTCTCAAGAGGAAGCATAAGCTATCCTCCTTGAGTTACTTATCTAGTTTTAGCATGGTCAGAGAGATAAACATCTTCCGCTACCACGTTATGAATAAAGTTCCATCGAACTAGTCTAGCATTAGTCATGCGTTTACAACACTAGGCACTAACGTGACAATCTGATAAAAATCAGAATTTGGCACAGTCCATGTGGTAGTGGTCTACCAAACTGAATTTGGTGTGTCGACTCACTTAGACTTGTAACCATAACACCTCCACCACTATCAATATATATAGGATCTGAATATTCGGATAAGCATCAGAATTTCAGTCCATATAGCACACAATATCATAGGTGGCAGACCATTCTCAATTTGAGATGTCGACTCACCATACCCGTTGCCATTTCAAACGTTTTTTGTTAACGTTTTCATTTTAGTATACTTTTTTATATATATGATTCGCAAACAAGCAAATTTGAACCAGTACACCAAAAATTTATTAGAAGTTCAATCGGATATACAAAGCAATTTAAATAAATGAAATCAACTTGATGAATTGTGTCAACGATTTAATTAAATCGTATTAAACGTTAGCACTAATAACGTAAGCGCACTAACACAATTCAAAGAATTGAAATCAATTATAATTCATTTGTCCAATAACTTTACGATGTAAGCGCACAAACACAATTAAAATAATTGAAATCAATTAATTGGTTCAATAACTTGCGCACTAACCCATCAAACTATTAATTTCGATACGGAATTAAATCGCAATTTAGAAAACGCTATCAAACCAATTAGAACAGCTAAAAAACGTGTTTTAAATCGAACATCCGTAGAGCGTTCGTCAAAACGTTTAATAAGACGCGTTTGATAATCGTTCGCAAACCGAATTTTTCCTTGAAAAAGTTTCATATCGGTTTGGCGGATCGGTTTGAAACCGATTGCTCAACCCAGTATCAGTCTACAACCGATCTAGGAAACCGCTCTCCGAACTCCGGATCAATTTACAACCGATCTGGTAAACCGATCTAGTTGTTGAAACGCTTCGGATCGGTCGTGCGGATCGTTTTACAACCGATCTGCAACCCAGGATCGGTTTATAACCGATCTGGTAAACCAATCCCTTTGAGAATCAATCCCAAAACGGAAATAATTTTATCCGTTTCGTAACCTCCGCAGAGCGTTTGTGGAAACGTTTCACTGATTTGCTTTACATAAGCAATCCGTTTTAAAGAAAAAACGTTTCACATTTCTTTAAAGCACGATTTGAAATCGTTTTGTATAAACGTTTGAAAAACTAGCAAAATTCTCAATCCGATTGTAGCGATAGGCTAGAAGCGGATTCATTGAGTTAAGATTGTAAGACCCATAAAACACTGGATTTGAAAATTTGTGATGACAACTTGATAGACGATTACATAGCGAAAAAAAGGAAACGATTACAAAACGAATTTTGTGTAAAAACAAAACGCGGAGTCAAGTTTTGAACTCTTTCCTTAACTCAATGAATCGCCCGTAGTGTGACGGTTCTGTGCGATTCTTGAATCCCAGGATACAACTGCGGCGAGACCGTTTCACAACACTTGAAACGGAATCTACGAACTATATGTTCTACGTTATACTCTCGATGAAAACTTATGTTTAAAGACAGAAAATAAGACGCGAGGAGAGATCAAAGAGATTGCGGTTTTTCACGCCCGGAATGAAGAAGAAGAGGAAGGATGTATATATAGCCGAGGAGGAGCGTCCTTGTGATGCAAGAAGTGATGCAGGAGAAGATGTCGACATATGCACTCAGAGGCGCAATGAAGAATGTTGACATCGCCCATGAGCCCACGAGCCTGTGCCCGAGCCCAGCGGCGGCGGCGCGCGTGTGTAGGACTCCCCATCCTCTCTCTCATACACCATTTAAATAAAGACATTACAATGTCTATATTTATATCACTCCACATTTCCTCTAACTTTCAATGTGAGACAAAATACAATACATTCATTTATTTTTTCCATTTTCCTCATTAGTCCAATGGCCTATTTCTCATTTACACAAATACATATTTTATAAATTCTACCAGCTTTAGAAATTTGTTCCAACAACTAAAGTGTGCGTCGCATATATATATTTTTAAACGAGTTTCTTTTTGTCTAAAACAATTTCAGTTACTAAAGGGTGCGTCGCAGCGTTGGTGTTCTTGTTTTCTTTTCTATCACCTTCATTTTTTTTTTTTTTTTAAAAAGGGCTTTCTGTAAAAATGCAAGAAAAAAATTACAAGGCTACTATATATATGGCTTTGAGGGTCATATAGTTGGAAAAAGTATTTTGAGAGAAGTAGAATTAAGCATACACAACTCAAGCTTTCCAATTGAGAACAATAGAAGCTAGAGAAAAAATAGCTTACTAATGAACTCTAGTGAGATTGTCCTCCACCGCCACGACCTTCAGATTTTTGGTGTTTCTTTTGTTAGAGAAATTTTGCTCTTCCAATTCAACTAATGAAAAGTAGTATTGCTCAATAATAGTATATTATAGAGCTACGTTACATGCATTTTTCTAATGGATGAATCCTTGTGATTTGTGAACCATGATCTACCCCACAATCTAATTAACGAGAAATTTCCATTATTGACATTTTTTTAAACCACTATACACAAAAATGACCCAAAAAAAAACATCTGGATTGACCCCGAAAATCAGGATTAATCATTAATGTGGTTGAAAAGACAACATTTCATTTTGTTTACCTTTTCAGCTTTTCTTCTGCGATATATATATATATATATTTCATGAGATATTTGCGCACACAAAAAAAAAAAAAACTATGTACTGAGATTTCTATGGTATAAAATCCCAAAATACTTCATGCTGAGCTCATGAATAGACAGATTGTCAAATACTAAGTTTATACAACAACATATAAATTGAAACTAAACCCTCTATGCTGGATTAATAAGTTAAGAAAAGACAAAAAATTATATATATCAACGTAGAACACTTCGGGAATGAAAATGAGAATCCTTTTATATACATCAAGTGTAGTTCAGTAATACAAATAAAACAATGAGTAAAGAAGACACAAAAGAACCTAGGCGTGTTTTTTTTTTAATGTACACAGAAGAAATGAAAGACTATAGTGACAACAAAGTTGTACGTCAATTAGCACAAAGCACTGTCTCACCAAACGATTCTTGAGTCATGAGTCACCTTCGGTTAACCTAACCGATCGTGTGCTTAATCATGTATCCCAGATTCCGGTTTAACATGAGGTCTTGAGCGCTGCGAGCTGAGCTTGCGCAGGAACTGCAACGCCTCAGTATATGAAGGATCCGAGCGGCTCAGTGGTTTACATGAATTTATATGGTCTGTTGACTCCAGCACCTGTTTCATATATATATGTAAAACCAACAGTTTTGGAAGTTGCAATTATAGCTCAAGGGATATATACGTTACTACAAATGGAGATACGTACCACAAGTTCACCAAATCCTGGGTATGCTGATTCAATTGGCACGATTTCCATCCGAAAAGCCCATCCTCCATAGCCTTCCACAATTGGGGTTACTTTTGTCTGCAATTAGATGATAAACAATTACCATTACAAGAAATTATTCTGATTAACAGAGTATGTAATGTTACAATCTAAAGAGACTCATAAGTGCAATATAATAAATCAACAACCTCACAGAAACTAAGGACTTCTACAATCCCTTTCTTGTGGAGCTGGCGAAGCAAGTCATTGAGCTCCACTAGTCTTGGAGAACCACTTCGTAGCTCCCCTATCTATATCACAATTCATCATCCATATGGTTGATTAGATATGGAGATTTGGAGATGGATTGAATTCAGCTCAATAACAGAATAGTATTACTAACAGATGGAGCCGGGCGCAACACAAGACCCATTCGCCAGGGCATATCTGCTAGCTTGCTGCCAAAATGTGGGCAACTGTAGAATACCTGAAAGTGAGAGGTAAGAGATATTCACATTGTTTTTTAATGAGCTAATTCATTAAGACAAAGCCCACGAAAATCGAGAAATATGATGCTTAAGAGAAAAGAAAACCAGAAATGTATGATGTGTTGATACATACAACTCCAGCGGTGTTATTCACTAGTTTATCAAGTTTTTCTTCCTTTGCTTTGTGTAGAATCTGCTTCACGACAAGTCCTCCCATACTACAAGATGAACGTTCCTTGATCAAAAAATTTATGTCTTGATGTTCTATGAGACAACATGTCAATTCAATGAAATACTTTGTTACTGAGAAAACCCCAAGATTTATAATAAGCCTTAGCTGATAACAGATCAGCAAGTATCCAAATAAGTTTGCATTAGGAAATATCTTTAGACAAGCCCCATAAGAGATTTCAGACCTGTGAGTCACAAAAACAACAGGTCGGTCTCCAATGCCTGCAGAGACGAGCTTTTCCAATATCATAGAGCTAACTTCCTGCAAATTAGCAAAATTCCATCATCAACAAAACAGTGAGATGAAGTAGAGTACACAAACGGAATGCTGTCTGTAATCAATAATCACTCATCCAGCTCTCGACCACTTTTCCAGGGAAAAACAACAACAACTGTCCAACAAAGCCATACTAATGGCAAATAATCCTAAACCTCAGCAGTAGATTCAAAAATTTTCCTTTACATTGTCAAAGACTGTAAACTTAGACCAAGACACTTCAAAATATTCTAGTGTGACTCCTTTCTTAATGCTCTCGTCATATAGCCTGATAGGTCCTATAACTGCAGAAAGCTTATATCTGAACAAGGGTTTAACAGATATTAAGTGCTTTCATGTATAAAAGACTTGTTGCAGAATACTACTCACAAAAATATATTAAAAAGGTAATACTTCCTAAACCAATTAATAATGAAGAACGTACCTGAAGAGGCAAGCTAGCTCCAGACCATTCCGTGAGGTTTGTCTGTATCAAATATTTCAACGAGAATCATATTGGCAACCATCAATGCACCAGGGAACAGATAAGTACACAACATATAGATTAAACAGTTACAAAGATCTGCATTGAGTAGGTATGAGCATAAAACTCAGACATACCTTGTATTTAAGGGTAAACAAGCGAGCTTGAGGGAAATCATTTGAGAGCCACTCACTTGGCCAAAACGTTCCCAGCTTTCCTGCTTCCTGGTCAATCTTCTCCACTAAGCCAGATTTGGTAGAAGACTTATCCTCAGCTATTCGCCAAGTTTTAAAGGGTCCACCACGCAATCCATGAAGAAAGATAACATCAAATTCAGGATCATGCACACGTGAACCACTACTGGAAGGATCCATGGAACTAGACAGATCGCCAGCATCGACATGATCTCTGACTGTATAAGCAGCATCTGTTGGTTCACCTTCACTTGATGATTCATTTTTCTTACCATTTTGATGTTCCTTTTCAGGACACTTCCAATGGGGTAGTCCGGGATTAATTAGAAATATCATGTCTCCATAGCGAGGACAATTACTGTTTATGTTTGAGATGTCTGGCTTGGAACTGCCACTGTTTCCAAACCCACTATCATCTTGCTGATTGCAATACACATTTAACAGAGAAGCCCTCGCATAGCTTTGTGTCTTAGGGTCATTGCAGCCGGAAATTTTTCCTCTTGCACAATCATCAAGCCATTTGCACCATGTTTCATCAGCTAAAATGACCTTCTGGACTTGCGGAAGAAGCGAAAGAATGGTTAGCAATCTAGATGCATGCCTTCGGAGGTGTGCACTAGCTGGGACTCTGACACTAGATGGATTCTGCAAATCTGAAATTGAAGATTCACCAAGACTATCTGGAGCTCGCTCTCGAGCCTCAAGGGCTCTGGATGCATCATAAGCTTCTATTGCACCTAGCTTCTCATAATCATCACATAACAGAAAGCGCCTTAGCAAACAAAGAATACCAAAATCAACTATTTTGTTCTGGCATACAGAATCTTCAGCGCAAACATCAGTCAGTGACTTGATAGCCTTAAGGGTTGCCAATGCAGACTCAGCAGCATTAAATTTAGGGGGGCTGTCCTTCTTTAAGTTCTTTATCGGTACCGCAAAAGGCTCTGAAAGGAGCAGATCTGCCAGTGGAACATTATTGACAGAATCTGGGACTGTACCCAGTTGAGCCATGGCAAGACTAACAACAGCCCCTGCTAGCTGATTGGTTGACTGAGTAGCAGAAGAAACTTTTGACAGATCTACCTGTATATCCCAAATAAAATAGCTGTTATTTACTAAATCTAAAACCCAAAGATGTAACTAAACTAAAATAGTCATAATTCTCAACTATTCTATGTTCAGATAGCAGAATCAATGACCATAAAATTTTATGCACCTTTGGTTTTTCAGTTTTAGGTAGGCTAGCTCCTTTAGCTAACAATGTTTTGCTGTGATTCAAAATCTCATTCATTATAAGGGTTAACCATCCCTGAGAAATCGGAATAGAGTGTGGTCCATAGTCCTCAAAAGTGCGTGAAAGGATTCTTCTTGCTGAAGATTGAACAGTGTCAGATGCAACCTTTCCAAGAACCCATGAGAGTAGTATGCCCGACCATTTTTGACTCTCTTCAAGAGATAAATGCATCTCACCAGCACAGAGTAATTCTAGAGCCTTTGACAAACCTTCTTGCACTGCTTTGTGCTTTCTCGTCTTCCTAGCACTATCTCTCATCAGATGAAGACCCTTCTCCATTACCATCTTCTGTGCTTTATCACTTCTGTCAACAGAAACTAAGAAGGCAGACAACGCAACTTGAGCCAAAGAGATATCCTCAGTTTTACTGGCATGTGCAACAGTGGCAAGCAAACTCGAACTCCAGTCGGAAACAGAATCGCTTAATGGGAGATTGAGATCCTCCAACAACAGCCGAGCCACCAAACTCCCATGCCATTTCACAGTCCTCTCTGGTGCCATCAAGGCTGTCATGACAACTTGCCCATCCCGATCAAGTTCTTGAATATGAGATCTATTTGTATCAGAAGCCATTGCCCAGTTTGCCAATGCCCACGCAGCAAATGGGACTGCGACATGTTGACAATGTAAATCATCCCAAAGGCCAGGAATGACGGCAGATGACAAATTAGCTTGCGAAGAATTGTCATGTTTACTTAGCAATGCAGATGTTTTAGGAGTTCCCTCTCTCGCATTAGCATTAAGGGCACCCAACGGCACAAGCCCACTGGTTCTTGACAGCCCTAGAACCGTGGTTCCTTCAAGGATTTTAATTCCAATTCCCTTAATCCCACTTCTTCCATCGTCACTGTCATCATCTTTCTCTGGTTCATCAAAATACATACCACCTTCCTCAATTACTTGAATTGCAGCAGCAATATCTCTCATCTTAGCATTTCCTGGCAATGATGACTTAAAAGGTGTCTTTTCTATTGTGTCACAGTTGGAAGTGACGATATCCATTATGGCAGCCACAAGCATGCTCCTACCTTTCAAAGAATCAGAAATATCGAATGAACTACGTCTTGAATGCTGCTCCCAAAGAAAAGCTATATATCAATGGCAACACAACCAGAAGCATCACATAATCAAGACTCATATGTTTCAGAAAGCTTTTCATATATCTTAATGAGAATGACAAATCTCCAGCTTGACACTTGATAAACAACCCTAGAGAAACACAAAACTCATTGTTCTTGCTTATCATAGAAATGCCCTCGGATTCTTCTAAATCCTAAAGTGCTATGTAGATTCATATCAGCTGGTTCGTCACAGTATCCATTACATCTAACCTGAACAATCTTTCTATCATCTCCTGAACAATTAACAGGCTATAGCATCTACTGCTTTTTCACTAGGAATTCAATCATTCCAAACAACTAGTGGAAACAAAACGCACCTTTTTGTTTTTTGGTTGACAAGAGAATATGAACTTCAGCAACTTAGGCACTGCATCGGGCCTTCCCAGAGCGTCTTTACGCACCGTTGGATCAGCAATAAGGTAAGCCAGAGCCCGAGCAGCTTCGTCCTGGGCCCCAATTCTATCTCCGGGGAGGGCCACCGTCTCCAGCAACCAATCAACCACCGCACCACTGCCAGCTCCAACGAGAGCGGCTCTGCGAGCAGCATTCGCGGACGCTATATCGGCTAGAAGAGCAGCGACCCGCAGCTCGAATCCCGCACGCACCTCGTGATTGGCTGAAGAGAGCACCGACCTGAGTGACTGCCACAGAACCGAGGCCGCAACACCGGTTTGTCTAGCGTGGTGAACCACTCTCCTCAATGAATTTCCAGATTTCTGAACCGCGTGCTCGATAGAGTCGTAGATACGGGTGTTTCTGCTAGGGTTACGATCTGATTGGTCATGACCAGGAGGGAAAACAGCAGCGTACGCAATCGCGGTGGATAAAGCGGCGGCGGAGAGAACAAAAACGGATTTCTTAGAGAAGGGAGAAGATGGAGAGACGGTGTAAATCGAGGGAAGAGGACTTCGTGATTGGTGTGGCGGCGGAGACGGTGTGAGCTGAGGTTCATTGAGATTCAAGGAAGAACCTGAAGGACCGGTGGATGGCGGAGAAGTGGAGGAGAAAGCTCGCGGAAGACGGTGGAAGAGACGACGGTTATGAGATCGGAGAAGATTGTAACGGAGACGAAGCATTCTCTAGTTTATTTTTTTTCTTGCGTCCTTTTCGGAATTAAAATTTGTTCTCACGTTTTTAGAATTAAGATGTAATTTGGAATATTTGGATATGCGATAACGAAGGGAAGATTCTGGCGTTGTGCTTGTGCCCGTAAAGAAATTTGGTATGGCGGTTTAAAGAAATTTGGTTTATTATATAATTTCGGCGTTGTGCTTGCGCGTAGAACTGGTTTAAACCTGCGGGCAATTTGTGTTAAAGAGATAATAGCCTACTTTCGGATACAAGCTTGGTATTTTGTGAACAGATATATAGTCTCTCGTTACATTTTTTTTTTTTTGAATAAAAAAAAAGGTTTTTACACCTCTTCCCCGGTGCCTTAGGAATTTCATGTACTCCGCTTTGCGTAGGGCGTGGCTTCTGGCCAAATGGGAAAATTGAGGGAAAACCGCTCTCGCGGGGAATCGATCCCGGGCCTAGACACACCGAGCCGATTCTCTCGTTACATTTGATTTGATTGTTTCAAGAACAAGTGCGAAGTGGATAATAACCTAGTTAATTTGAAGTGGTTTGGTTACCATTTGGACAGGCGGTTGCAACGGGGGGATGAAAGAGGGGATTGTTTTTCCATGGTTTGGTTGTTAAGTTTGTATATGAACTTTTATCGGATCCCTTAGAATAACAAGTCAAATATCAAAGCAGTTATCAGAGGAAACACAAAAACGAAATTACGTCAATTGAATTATAATAATATATAGGATTTATAACTATATCAATTTGAGTTATGTGGAAGATAAAGCTGTGACTAACCAGCGTCTATGGATGGTGGAGTCGATCTATGCTTTCTTTTTTTGTTTAACGTGCAAGAGATAATCAAGTTTTAAAACAAACAAAAAAAGTTGTACAAAGAAAACGAAGCCTCGGGAAGCATCAGCAGAGGCTTTCTACATCCCAAACGCAAATATAAAAATTAGATGCGTATTGTATTCTTGGAAATCTCAATCCATCGTTGACTTAAAGCAGAAGAAACAAAAAATAAAAGGGGAGCAAACAGAATCTGAAAACGTCAAACTAGAAGGTTAAAGAAAAAGGAAACAAGGAGTGAAAGTGGATTTAGGGTTTTGTGTGTGAAGAAGGGCGGGGAACAGGGGAAAAAGAGAGCTTCATGTTGTGGTTGCAGCCGTTGTGGTCTCCACTGGCCAAGTAGTAAGTCTGAGTCTTGCGGAGAAGCAACTTGAACCCTAATGAGGATGATGATCCTCGTGCGACTAGCTTCTTGCCTCTGGTCACATCGCATCTCTTGTAGCTCCTCGAGTCTGGGAGCAAGTAGACATCGTTCTTGTTGCTGTGCTTCGTCTTGGATTGGGTTTGATCATTATTGTTGTTGTACTTGACAACAAGAACATCGTTGACGTAGAAAGGCGCATGCTTTGAAGCCCATTCTTGGTAATCGAATCCGTTTTTCCACACAGTAACCTCGATCTTTCTTCTAGCGATATTGGAGCGGCCGTGTAATTGTGGTGGCTGTTGTTGCTTGTAGAGCCAGTGCTGCCTGAGTGGTTTGACGGGGCAGTGTGGTTGTGTGTAGAGCCATTGCCGCTTGAGTGGTTTGATGGGGCCGTGTGGTTGTGGTGGCTCTTGTTGCTTGTAGAACCAGTGCCACCGGAGTCGTTTGATGGGGCCGTGTGGTTGTTGTGTGTAGAACCAGTGCCGCTTGAGTGGTTTGATGGGGGCCGTGTGGTTGTGGTGGTTGTTGTGTGTAGAGCCAGTGACGATTGAGTGGTTTGAGCCGGAGCTGCTTCCCCAACTCCAGTTTGTATCCGTTCCGTTCGAGCTCCAACCCCAACCCCAACTTGAACCACCACCCGAGTTCGAGTCTGAACCACCTGAACCCGAGCCAGAAGAACCGCTGCCAGAGTTGTCGGAGCCCCACCCCCAGCCCCAGTTCGAACCGGACTGGCCGGATCCCCAACTCCAGCTCCATGCCTCAGCAGTCCCGGAGAAGACGCATGCAGTGATCACGAGGACTAAGAGTAGCTTGCGTGCACCAGAGAGACCCATCGCTTCTTCTTGATCTTCTTTGATTAATTGATTGCTTTCTTCTTCTTCTTCTTCTTTTGCTTTTGTGAGCTCTTTAGATTTTAGAGGTCCTCTATTTATATAGCCTAGGAAGAGGATGGTTGAGAGTCGGTTCCCAAATTGGATAGGAAATATGAATAACAACTATCGTCGCAAATCGATCACGATAAGGATTTCCTTTTGTTTATACACAATCGAATTACTCTCCTCGTCTTTCCTTTTTTTTTTTTTTTTTTTTTTTTTTTTTTNAGTGGATAAATCTAAGCTTTAATGTAATTCCTTTTTCATGTAGGATTATTATTCCTTAACTTTCAATTTAGTTTTTAATTTAGTTTATGTTAAACAAAAAATAAGACCTGTGTTACGAGTTCCAATTCAATATGGACTTTGGTCATTGTTGTGAATGTTACAGAATCCTATAATCTAATCTCACAATGGGATTTAGGTCCAACAGAATTCTGAAATCTCTGATCCACGTTTACCTCTTGATATGACAAAGTAATGATGTAGTTAGTAATAATATTTGTGTCCAGATATTATGGAAATATGAAGAAAGTAAAAGATGTTAAATGAAAGTAAAAAACAAGGTAAAATAATATGAAGAACCGATGCATAAAAGAGTTGTTCAAGTCCTAATACAAAACGCATACTTTAACTGCAATAGGAAGCAAGTGTACACATAACTGACAAAATATATCCTCCAAAGCTTTAACTACTTCGTTGCATAAAACATCTTAAACCCTAATTTTACTAATCTGTAATCTGATCTTTCATGGCCTTTAATAGCTCAGCAAAACATACGCCAATGATTGTCTTCTCTCAGCCAAATTCATTCAGAGGAAGTGAGGACCGATGAGCTTTGCAATCTCCAAGAACCCAACACGGTCTTTGCCTTCAAATATCTTCTTCAGCTTCTCGTCGCAGATTATAACCTTCTTGTTTTGTGGATCCTGGAGAACAACGTTACTCATTTTAGTCACCAAAGTTCACACAAGTAGATGACTGTTGGTTTTGAAAATCTGTTCATCCTGTTGAAAGTATCTCTAAATGTCAAGGAACACTTGAGAATCTAAGACCAAACAACAGCAAGAGATTAAAACACCACAAAATACACAAGCTAACGTCTTAAGGTGAGCTGAAGCAAACCCCCAGCCTCTCCAAGTCTACATTTGTTTCAATCATACAGAGCTCAAAGAGAGTCATTAGACAGGTCAAGGAACTCATATCTTTCCCCAAGAAACAATTTAGGCATTTTGTCAATGACAACCAGTCAGATAAAAAAAAAAGTGTACAACCCCAAATTCAAGCCCAGAATCCGCTCAATCCTTCAACTTTAAAATCACAACATGGAGGAAACAGGCACAATAAGACAGAGCCTAGTAATCAAAAGAAGCTGTTTCATATTCCTAAACTAAACAGCAAACAACTCCAAGAGATTCAACTGTGCAGAGCAAGACAACAAGAAAACCTTATCCAATTCTTAAAAGATGTCTCTTTGAATCCATAAGCAATTAGAAAGACCGTGTTCGGGATTAGTCTACCAGAAACCCTAGAATTTCAACCACTCTGAAAAACCAAAAAAACAAACCCTCTTACCCTATAGAGAAACCCCACAACAGATTAAAGACAATCCGAAAAGCAAAACAAAAATTAGAGCGCTTGCTTCAAATCAAGCCGTAAAGCATTTCAAAGAGAAAGGGAGAGAGAAATGAAATAGTATACTTGAAGGTCGTGTTCCTTGATGTAGGCCCAAATGCGCTTGAGAGCCTGTGTGCGAGGGATCACCGACTCGCCGACGACGTCCTGCATCTCGGGGGACACTGGGCGAGGCCTCATGATGCCACGTGGCTCCCGGGTCTTGGTGGTTGACGGCTCGGAGGGCGCCGTCGCGGAGGTTACGGCTCGCACCATGCGCAGGTTAGCCGGGTGAGGGGAAAGACGGAGGGACGAGAGAGACGGTGAGCTGCGGAACGGCACCGTTTCGACGCAGAGAAAGGTAGAGAAGATTCCACAAGAAAGAGCCATTGTTGTGCGCCTGTGTGGTGGATTTGGAAGACGAGAAGGTTTTGTGTTATCCTTTCCTCTCCTTCCTTTTTGTTTCTTCTCAAGTTCTAAAGTAAAGAAGAGGGCACATTCGACCTAAAACGAATTTAAAAAGGAAATTGTAAAATCACATTTTTTTGAGGAATTGTTTTTATTAAATATATTTTAGTATTTTTTATTAGAGAAATCGTTTGGTCTAACCGGACAATGTTGTCTGCTGTTGGTTAATGTTATTTGTCAAAAATAAATCGGAGGTTATTATAAAATTACTACCGAGACTGTCAAATCGATCATGTAATGTAAGAATCGAATTCGGATCCATTTATTTTTGGTAATTTTGGATAATTCTACATTTCCTGCTCGATTCTCATTCTCATACCCATCTCTTTAGAATTGTATTGGTCGTTTAGTATAATATACTTCAAACATCCTTTTTTTTTTCTTTTCTTTTAGCCTCCCATGCTATTTGAGGGATAACAACGAAGACCATGAGATTGCTCTTCTATAGAATCTCTTGATGCTAGCAAATTCACCTGCAAAACATGTTTGCCGTAGACTGTATTACAAGAGGTTTAATTAAAGAATTAGGAACTTTCTTCGATCAAACAATAGCTCTGTGTTTCAATGTACCTTGACTATCTCAGACACTGAGGTCGGTCGCGTGTACGCAGCCAAAACACTCATGTTAAAATCCTGCAAGAGACGAACAATACACAAGTCTTGAAAATGCCATAAACATTCTTATAATTGGAAATTCCACCGGTCAACTTCTATTTTACTGATTAAAAAACATGTCAACTCACCCTGAAGGGGTCACCGCGTAGAGACTGAACAAACATCATGGAGAAGTCTGAACCGTTTCCCTGCAAGACAAACCGAATCACATAGTTAGGTCATATGCTCTATACACAAAGTAGCTCACATTCATATACCGTTATATATATTACCTCTAGAGATACATCCCTGAGGCGTCTTCCCGTTTGAGCACAACAAACACGGACCATACTCTCATCGCAGCTTCCACTGATGATGTAGTCATTACCATTCATGTAATATGATCGAGTATAGTTCATGGAGCTTCCTGTTGGGACTATCTCAAAATTCAGATGAAGCCTTCCATCAACTGTCAAAAGCTGCCTCACCTGGGAAAATGCTCAATTGATTGCTAAAAATCAATAGAAGATGGCCAAACATATCGAAAAAGCAAATATGATGCCTTTTTTGTTTGTTTGTTTGACACTACTTTTAGTTTTTCTTTTATATGCAGAAAGCTTCATAAGTAAAAACTAAATGGTCGATGAGAGTACCTCGTTGTCCACGGCTGATGTTAGAAGATAACGATCATCTGGAGAAAAGCAAACCATCACGTTTCCTTTGGTACTAGAAGCAGTGTAGCATGGTTGGGATGGCTCTTGTCTCAAATCCCATAGCTTAACATCTTTGTCGAAAGAAGAGGTCGCAAAAAGAGACGGAGAGTGATTCGAAAATTTCACCACGTTAATGTGCTCTTGATGCATGTTAGCGAAAACCTGTAGGCGTGTTCCGCTACCAATGTCATACAAAGCCACGTCCTTTGAGTATCCACTAGCAAGAAATAGTTTGTCCGTCGAATTAACATGAACCGAGGTTAATTGGTCAAACTCATCAAAAGTAACAGAACCAGAAGTGGTGTGACTGCTAGTAGTAACTGTGGATGACGCTTTTTGGATGTCGTACAACTTCAGTGAGCCGTTGGCTGAGCCAGCTATAACCTGAGAAATAAAAACTTTGAATGAATTCGCTAGCTAACAACTAAGAAAAACCGAAATAAATAAAGGCAGCTTAAAATTTTTGATCCTACCATAGATGGATACATCTTGAGCCAACAAAGTCCCAAGATACTACTCTGAGCTCCATGAGAAGGGATGTAGCGTACAATTTTCCCGCTTTCGTGATTGAGAACAACCACCTCGCCGTCCAAAGTCCCAAATACCATTAGGCTAGGGTCCAACGGATGGTATTCAAACTGCCTTGGACTTAATCTCCTGTTTTCATCTTCCCGGTGAATCCTGCTAAAAGGAAGCGAATGCAAGAGAGGCCAAGCAGACGAACCCATCCTAGCCGCACAAAGAGACCTTGTATAGGAATTCTGAGATTTCCCTTTGCTTGATCTCGTTTCACGCCTCTCGAGGACTCTAACTACACTTTCTTTGTTCTTTCTCCTGTACGGTAAGTGCTCAAAGTTTGCGGAATATGTTTCAATGGCCCTATCTCTATCACTCTTTCTGATAGCCAAATTGTCCAACACTTTTAATTTGGGTAGAGAGTTTATCATGTACATCCTATAATGCTTTTTGAAACATATCGGTGATGCTTTAGAGGATATATATTTCAACCCAACATTCCCAAATTGTCTTGTGAATGAACCAACGGGTGAACCATCATAGGGTTGGCACGACATTTTCCCTTTCCTAACCTGCCAAAATGGTACAAGGAAGCTTTGACCATCCCATGTTTTGTCTCATCGGTTGACTTACATACAAGAAAAATGATAATGTGTTTTTACCTTTTCCCTCATGAATACTTCTCCATTCAACTCTGTAGACACGGAGATACGTGAATCCATATCATCTTGCTCAGGAATTTTATACGAGAAATCCATGCCATGAAGAGTCTCTTCAACAGGTAAATCAGGATCCATTTGTTCGAAAACGTCTGAAAAATCTGCTCCAATCAAAGAGTTTGATTTATTAAATGTGTTTTCATCATCCCGGGTAGAAGATGATGACGATGACTGCAATTTAAGTGGGCTAGAATCACTGCAACAAATCCAAATTTGGAACCGGAGCTCCTTAAGAGAGGGGAGTTTCAAGAGAGCAGCAGCTGCAGTCCAAAGATCCGACACTAGAGTGTCGCACATCGAAAGATATGTCAATTTGGGCATGCAAGAAAAACAGCCTTCCCCAAAACCATGTAAACGGTTGTTATCGAGTATAAGGGTGTGCAGCTGTGCGAACTCTCCTACGATGTTAAGCTTATGGAAATGCAAAGACCTCACATTCAAGACTTGGCAGCTCAAACCTTTAAAGAAAACGTCCCTGAGATATGATTAAAAAAAACAAAAAAAAAAAACAATCACCAAATGAAAATAGAAAGCTTAATGTCTAATGCAAAAAAGTAGACAAAAGACCATTGCTTACAGCCAGAAATTTTTCCCGAAAGAATCATGTAGATGAACAAGTCGAAGTTTTTGATTGACAGAACGGATTAAGGACAATGCATAATGATCTTCCAAAGAACAAGAGGATCTCGCAAAGAGATCGATTCCTTCTACCTCAGATGTGTTGATCTCATTGCATAGCTCGAGAAGCGGGTGAAAGTCATCGTACTTCACTCTGTCCACTAAAAGGTTCATGATGCATCTTTGATTCCTTGACTTTTTATCATCCGCCTGAAATTTCAGTTGATCGGGTTCAATTGTAAATTTAACGCAGGATAACACTAAGAATGAGCTATTCAGAAGCAATAAATAGATCCTCTGGACAAGGAAAAGGTAAGCATACCTCAAGGAAGGTAGATAAAATGGAAGTGTTGGGTAGGATTCCATGCTTCTTGCATAATTCAACATACCTAAAACCAAAGATGAATCAAATCTATTAACCTAAATACTAGTAGTAGAGGTATCACTTGACACATTATAACTTATCAAGAACCCTACTTAACGTCCATCTAGAATCTGATCCAAGACTAACGAAATTACCAAGAATTTAACAAATCAATCCGACCCAGAAAGCACCCTGACGCACAAATGTTTACCCCAAGAAAAAAGAAGAAGACTTAACAAAAACCTCCCTTCTTTGATTCCTTAGAGCAAAAACGATAGAACAGAATCAAAACAAATCCTTAAACAAAGAAGAGGCAGAAATTCAGACAAATTCTCAGGAAGAACACCAATAAAAAAACACAGAATCAAAACACAATTTAGATTAACTGGAAAGAAAAAGCTATTAAATTCGTTCCTCCAAACCAAAATACGGAGATAAAGGAAGAACTCATCAGTTTCCAGAGAAAAAATAGTACCAGGTTTCAGACAAAACCCAAACGTACGATGACATCTCAACTTTTTCTGTCTTAATACAAAAGATTAGATACACAAAAGAGGTGAAAAAAACACACAAAACTCACTTCTCCTCGAGGGTGGCGATTTTAGTGAACATAGCCATTCAATCAAATCTTAAGATTGAACTCCGACTACTTTTTTTCCCGATGTTATCAGAAACTTTTCTACATTTCTACACGAAAGCAAGTTTCTGGGGAAGTTAACATATCAAAAGACTTGCACCTAAACCTGCCACCTGGTGTAGACACTTTAACAATTTTGTGCTTTTTTATAATAAAAAAAATATAAGTGTGTGAGTGGTGCACATAAATTAATGGGTCCAACAACTTTTAAAATAAAAACAAATTAAAGGGCCTAATTCATCGATTCACATTGACGCACACACATGCGTAAATAAAAAAAATAGAGACACATGCGTAAGTAAATAAAAAGACAATTTTATAAAATAGCATCAAAAAACTTAAAATTTAATAATTTAACACCCAATGTTGAAAATTCCAAAATTAGCATTCATTATAAGGGAAAAAAACCCATTTAATCTTGAACAAAAAAAAAAAAAAAAAAAAA